>APFE030604882.1:0-30055 GCA_000404065.3 Pinus taeda
CCAAGACACAAGAAGAGGAAGAGGACATGTCCCATGTTCCATATGCAAGTGCAGTTGGTAGCCTGATGTATGCAATGGTCTATACTAGACTAGACATTGCACATGCAGTGGGAGTATTGAGTAGGTTTATGTCAAAACTAGGAAGGGAGCATTGGACAGTAGTGAAGCAGGTTTCCAGGTATTTGCGTGGCACTAGTGATTATGGTTTGTGCTACCAAGGAAGACTAAGATTGGACAGAGTTTTGGATATTTGTGGCTTTGTTGATGCTGACTGGGTTGGAGATCTGAATTAGAGAATATCTACAAGTGGGTATGTGTTTAACCTATTTGGAGGTGTAGTCATATGGATGAGTAAGAAACAATCTGTAGTGGCACTATCAACTACAGAGGCAGAATACATGGCAACCACTCATGCAAGCAAGGAAGTAGTTTGGTTGCAAATATTGTGTTCAAGTATGGGGTTAGTACAGGGAACTATAAGGATAGACTGTGATAGCCAAAGTGCAATTTTCTTGGCAAATAACTCTTCATATCATTCAAAGACAAAGCAAATTGAATTTCAGTATCACTTTGAAGACAAAAAGGTGTTGTTGGTAAAGGTGGACACTTTGAAGAATACTGTAGATGCATTGACAAAATCTATGAGCTCTAATAAGTTCTCTTGGTGTAGAGAAACAATGGGTGTTGCAGGGCTGGATAAATGACTAATCTCTGATGTGGCCCCCTGTGGAAAGAAAACAACATGTGGGATAATGTTGGGTTGTGTTATATTCTTTCCACGACTAGCCAATGTAGTTAACTGGGGTGTTTGAGGGGTGTAGGTAACCCCACTTTATGGGGTTTGGGGTAGCGCCCTAGAAAATTTTGGTTTTGGACACTATGTTAGATTGGGCGGACCCACCTATGTTTTTATGCATGATTTTTGCACATGTTTTTGGATGTGATGGTTTTCGATCCATGGTTTTGGACACAATGGTTTTTCGGTCCATGGTATTGGATTCTTCAACATGTATAAATATGTATTGTAACATTGAAAGGAAAATAATGAAAAATCAAGTTGGTAGTCCTGGTTTTGGGATCTAGGGGAAAATCTTTGTGTATATGTGTTTTATGTGTTATGCTCTCACATTTTTTATTTTATGTGTTTTAGAATTTGTATGCAGGTAATTTCTGTATAGGGTTAAAACCTACATGAATGTGGAAAATACCAAACTCCATGATACTTTGATGCTAGATTAGGAAGAAGAACAAGTCCATGAAATTCCATAGAGGACATAGATCTTGATCTATATTCTTATGCGTAGTTGATATAGTATTTATAGAACTACCAAACAAAGGAAACATGACCTTTATAAAACTAGGTTGAAAGGACAACTTTTACGAAAGGCTAAATGGTACTCTAGAGAGAAAGTAGAGAAAAATTTTCTTCACCTCTTTTAATAAAGATTATGGTGACCAAAATCCTCCCAAAATAGGGAGGTATGATCTAGATTTGATCATTACATTCTTTATCGTCCATATTGATGCTTTCAAAGTGGAAAAAATGGAGGAATCATCTTATGTGGTCATTTATAGCAGTGGTCCCAATTTGGAAACTTGTGGGCACAAAAAATTAGGATTCATTTTATGATGTTGAATGACAAAATTTTGTGGTCTTAAACTTAGTATGGACCTATATTCCATAATAGACACACCAATACCTTTCCAATGATGGGAGAATCATCTCAATAGGAGCTTGTATGAGAAAGTTATGCCTCTAGAAATTTGACCTATCATGATTGAACACCATAATTTGAGAGGATGCCACATCAAGCCTTGTTACTCATTGAAAATGGGTTATCCATGTGGAACTATAAAAAATACTCTAGAAGGGTCGAGTTTTAATTCATGTTTTGGGTTGAATGGGTAAAATATAAGCCTTGGTTGGCTATTAGGTTGTGTTTTAGTGAGTCCATTAGGAGGAAAAGGGGTTTCTTTCTATTTGTTTGCATTTTGTTGCATAGTAGAGTAGAGTCACATGGATATAGAAAGATCATAATAGAGGTGGTTTGTCTTATATAGTAGCCCACAAGCCATAGGTCTCAACCAACTTCATATAATGTTCCTTCTCCTCTATACTTACATAATTCCCATTATGTAAGTATAGAAATGTGACCTTCTAGTTGGGTTTTCTCCCATGAGGGATTCCATAGCATATCTTGGTGTTCATCATGGTTTGTGAGTGATTGTATTTACTTATCCTCTATTTTGTACATATTATCTATTGCATTGATACATAAAAAAGCAATAATAACAAATCTAGAATCTAAGAGGAATTAACCCTTCATAGCATATATTTCTGTTTATTTTCATAGATATGCTTTGAAAAATTATTTAATGGAATATTTATTATTTAAAACTTCAAATACCATTACAATTCACAAAATCTATGTAGTAATTAGTTTACCAATTACTTTTAGGTTTCACAAAAGATATGATTTGTGCATTTCCTTAGTTGCAAAGTACTTATTTTAATTATTTTCAATTGTACTCATTTGTTCACATAATATTTGAATAAAATAAAAATGCATTATATATTGTTTTCATCACCAACTATTAAAGTCTTTGTATAGATTTAAATTTGATCTTTGGCCTTTAAAATCTTTAAGGAAACTTAACTTAAGATTTATTGAAATACATCTCCAATCCAACCCCTACAATCTAATCAACTATTTCAATGTAATTGCATTATGCCTTCTTTGTCCATATATGGCCCCTCCCATCAATTTACTATTCCTTCTTTTTCCACATATGGCCCCTTCCACTAATAGATTATGTCTTATTTATCCATATATGATCTATGCATGGTTCAAAAGTAAAAATACGTGATGATTTGATGGCTTACAAGAGAGAAACAAGATGTTGAGGGTGACTTGAAGACTGCACAAAATTGTTGCAATGCACAATGTTGCACCATTATGGGGCTCAAGTTGCAAGCCCGTGAAAATATACCAGGATTGAATATTTCACATTTGAAAAAGGTCAATTGTTTGGTGATTTTTAATGGTCACTAACTATTGGTTACACCATTGTTAATAAAGCTTAAGCTCAAATTGTTGAACATCATAAACATAGGTTGTGTGGACACCATAGCCGATGGGTTGCAATTACCCAAGAAGATTATTGTTTGAAAAAATATAAATACTAAAATAGTTGCAAGGTCTATGTTGGGAAGTATAGTAGGTATTTAGTAAGTGCAAAACTCAAATTGAATAGAGGAAGACAAATTTAGGTCCATTTATGTGGCTAACATGGTGTCCCAAACTCACCAATTCTTTGTGAAATGATCTATATTAAATTCCAAAACATAAATTGGTGATAGAACAACTGATAATCATATAAATTCATTCAAAAAAAACATACCAATATTATGTAGGATAATATTATTACTATATGTGTGTATGTTACAAAATAAAAATTTATTGTGAACTCTTTGGCTTTTAAACTTCTCTCTTTACTTCCCTCACTCTCTTTGTTGATTTAACTCTTTTTCTCTTATTTTATTGTCATTCCAACTATACAATGATGTGAATTTCCAAATTCTAGGCACTCCTTTACTAAGTTTGTCTTTTAATATTTTGTTGTTTCCTTAGGGCTTCATGCACTTGTTCATATTTTACCACTATTATTCCACTTTTTCTCTATCTTGTGTGTTTTATTTTCTCTTTCCTTCAATTCAACTCTTTTGGAAAAATCCATACACTCAACCATCTATTACAAAACTATGCTCATGTCATCTTTTGCTAACATGCACAAGTTTCTTGACTATTCATTTCTAGGATCACCTTCATAAGAATTGTATTTGTGGACACATACTTCTTGGCCTTGTCTTGTCCTTGATCTAACATGTTCTTCATTGGATTAAAACCACATTTCCATTCCATTCTTTTCAAATGGATATTTTTTATGAAATGATCTTCAAACTACACATGTTCCCCTTAATTTTATATATGTAGTGAAGTTCCATTGTGCATGTGTTATTTTCTTCGTAATTTTGTTATAAAATTCCAATTTGTATGAGTTTTTCCTTTCTAGTGCATGCTTCCCACACTTGCACATGTATCTTTCTTAAATTCCTTTGCATCGATGCCCCCTTGTAAGAAAAAAAGGTGTTTCCTTGTGCAAATCATTACATCCTTAAATTGTTCTCACGAAGATCCGAGCGTCACCTCTTATGGTTTGGTTTTATATTACTTCTATTCTTAATGCCATCAATATTCTATCCAATTTAGCTTTAATTTCCTTGTACCAAATCTATAATTCAAATTATGCTAATGGAAAAGATAAAATTTCATTAGAACAATTCAATGCAAGCCCCAATTTTGCAACAGTGTCCTTGCAATTGTGTTAGAGCCCTGTTGTAGTAGCTACAACCACCCTCCAAAAATTTTCCCATGCTTTGTGTTGGTGTCCACGTATGAATACCTATTCAACCATTTTCCACACTTAATTTATCAATCTGGATGTGTACATTATTTCAAGGTAACACGCAAAATATATGTAGGTAGAAATGACACAATCAATCACCAATCTTAGATTCAATAACTGAGTTAACAAAAGAACCACTGTGGCAATAAATAAGAATAAATTGTAGAACTATAAAAATAATTCACAACAATTAATTAAATTACTCTAACAATAATCGAAATAAAACAACACAAATGAAATAACAACACACATAAATAACGCAACACCTGATCAAAAGAGTGGGCCCAACTCCCTGACTAGGGTTGCGGTGGATTCACAGCTTATATAGAGAACAACAAAATAACTTTCATTCAATTAATTAATCAGTCTTCTGTTACAATCTCAATCTCTTGCATGACTAACCATGATTCACAGTATTGAAACCCTTCTTATACAATACACAAACAAAATTATCTCTCAACGTGGCAACAAATGTCTATAATTATACAATCATTGAAACGACCAACTAGTTATTGAGAGAAAGACAAGAAAGGTATGGAATAGGCCCTAAATCCATTATGTTGTTACAACACTTGCTGATATGGTGCTGGAAACTTGAAATCGCTTTTGTGATTTGCGCCTATAACCTTTGACCAGTGGATCTGTGGAAATGTCAAGATTAGTAACTAACATAGGTAAAATCTCCATTACTATTACTTCATTAACTAAATATTCTAGGAATATTATCTTGTGTGTTTAGAATGATTAATGAATATAAATGATACAAAAGGAGTGAGAGAGAGAGTGAGAATGGAGGGAAAAAGTATGTAGATTTGGTACCCAACATCTGCCCCCAACTGGTCTTTTTTCATGCCCTCATGCACCTCGCCATCTATTTAGATCTGGATTGGACTAGCTGTGGTCAGCATGAAGCTGAGCAAGGTCATATTCTTCAGCCATCTTTGTCCCTAGAGGTTTATATCTTTTTGTCATACAGACATCCTTCCACCAATCATTTCTCACGTTGTATGCTGGATTGTAATGTTCTGCTGGCAACCAAATGAGGCGAAATTGAAACCTTAGCACCATCCACCAGACCCCACAAGCCTAAATGCATGCAAAAAAATGTGACACCCTTTCTAATGCTCGTGAAAAATTGGGTGCTTCAAAAGGTTACTTGTTTCTAAAAGCTGAGGACGATATCATCCATCTCCTTTAACAATTGTCAAGGGATTCGTCCTGGAAAGTGACTATTTGTTTGATGCAAAGGTTAGTACACCATCTTTGTGCTTTTATCATTCGTTCCTTAGATCCCTCAATCTGTAGAAAGATGGAGTTCTTGTTATAAATACTCACTCACTAACCATTCTCCCTCCTTATCATCAGCGGATTTGTAGCTTGATTCCCCTCAAAAATATTGCAAGCCTTCCTCCATTTAACCTGGTTAATGGTGTAGGAGGTGAAGGCTCTCATGTGAACATCTCCCATGAATGAAACCAACTTAAAGTTGTTGTCATCCTTCAAGAAATAACCTTGGATGTAGAGCTCGCACATCAAGTGTTGGTTCATGATATCATAGATCCTTATAATAGGAAGGAATTGTATCATGTCTTTGATCTCATAGTTGATCTCCATATAGGTTCTTTCTAGGAAGAAGAAAAATCACTTCTCATGAAGAAATAAAGCTTAATTATTGGCAGGAGGCCGACAGGCCATTACCTATTGTGCTAGGGTAAAAATTTGTTCCTTATCTGCCTTCAACACCTATATCTTCCCTTCAAAATCCCTTATCTTTGTTTGTTGTTTCTTCTTCCTGTGCTTTTCTTTTTCCAACTGGTCTACAGACTTAGTGAAAATCACAGTGGCCTACTCTCGAACCCTTGATGTCTCCTTCTTTTGTTCATTCACAACAGATTTCCATCTTTGAATTTAGGCCACTATGAATAATTCTCGAGCCTTGAACAACTGTTCTACAAGACCAATCTGTGTAGCAACAAAAGTTGTGGGAACATCTTCTGTCTGTAGAGTTGTTGAGGGACCTCAACCTTGGGCCTTACAGTCTTCCATTTATATTTCTCTGCCTTCTTTTCTAGTCAAGACACTTGCTTCCTGAGCTTCAGAACCTCCATCTTTAGCCACATGGTTTCTCCGAATTGAAGTTGATACCCCTCCTTAAGAGGTGGTCTCCTTCTCTCACACTGTTCTACCCATTCTTGTTTAACAATGAACTCATTTCCCATCCCTATAGCTAGTTCAAGAGGTGGTGGATTTCCTTTAGAGGCATCGGCTAACTCCTTTACTAGGTCTTCCTTACTTGGTTTTCTAACCTCGGGAGCGCTTTCATCCTCGACTCATCTTAGTTTGGGAAAATCCATCACCTGGATAGTTCCCTCATCAATCACCCTCTACTCCAATATTGCTATAAAAATTTCTTTCTTAGTTTGTTCTTCAAGAAGCTCTTGCTGGGAATATGTAGCTAATGAGCCGACAATGGTTGCACCCTCCCAACGTACTTCAATATGGGAGGAACAACAATTTCTTCTATTAAAGCATGGGGGGAACAAACCTTCCTCACTCCTCTTGGCATTTTGGCTTGAAACAAAGAGTGGGGAATGTCCTCCACCTAGTCTATACCAGTCCCGTGTATTACCTCTAACTCTTTTTCCTCCTCACCGTCACTCCTCAATTGGGTCGAGCCTTCTTCGTTTGGTGCATCTTGTCCTGCAGTCGATGTTGGTTCTTGTGGAACAACATTAACCTCAAGGTTTGTCTCTTCCACATTATCCTGCTTTTACTAAGTTCGTGGTGGTTCTTGTGTGGCACCCCTACTCATTTCAATATCCACGTCTGTTTGGGCAAGTGATGCTAGTTGATGAGCCCCAAAAATGGGTAATTATATGGGCTCATTCTACCTCTTATTTCGACTTAATCCACCATTCTCATTATTTTGTTGCATGATTTTGAATATATTTATGCTAATAGAGTGAATTCGGTTAGTCACTTTGCCATGTAGTCTAATGTGTGTTTTATGCAGATTTTTTGGACAATTTTGGACAAAGACAAGGAATTTATGAGCAAATGGCAGCCAAAATCGAGGAAAACAGGGAATAGGACTTGTAGGGGGGTGTCTCCTTCATTAATGACCCCTTTCCTTGAATCCTCCATCAACAGCTCGAAGCGCAAAGGCCCACATTGATGATTCCAAGGGGCAGTCGAGCAAGTCAAGAAGGACTATTGCTTATCTTCAGTTCTAGGAAGCCAAGTTCCTTGATTTTAGGAGGACTGTTGGAAGTCCCCATTTGTATAACTAAGAAGGCTTAAAGCCTCAGTAGGTTATTTAGTTATTAGTAGATTTTTGTACTTTTTTGCAGCATTGTGTTCAACTCATTTTCGAGTTCTTTTTTAGAACAATTTATGTAATGTAACGGATATTTTTGATAATGAAGATGAAATAGTTTTTGAGCCAGCACTGATATCGTTCAGAGGATTGAAGCTCTTGGGTTCAGGCCCAACCCAAGCTACCTAGCACCTCCTACTGTGTACTTATATGTTTTTGCTTCAATTCATGAGTTAATTTATGTTGCATAGATTCATTTTACTTTGTTAGAATAGGCTGCTTTTGATGGTTAGTATAGTTGTTTTTGTTTCAAGTTGCTTAAGTAAGTTGCTATAGTGACAGAAAAAGATCCAAAAATGCCAACAACAGGTCTATATCTCCTTTCTCCCAACCTGGGACTATGATTTAAGGTCAAGGTACTACTCTTGCAACCAAAAACACAGTTTTTGCTCTTCCATGCAATTGCTAGTGTGATACTTTGATTTAGAAAAATTGATATTGGTTCAGCTTCAATTGCTTAGATCCTTTCCTATTCTTTTACCATAGTTCTCTTGCATGCTTTTTTGTTCATAAAGTACTGTTCAGCATTTTCTATTCATAGGTCAGGAATTAGGTCAAGCTAAACAAAATTCTATTTTTAGTTCTTTCTTTGGTCAATTTTTATAAGTAAATGTGAAGATCTCTTGCAAGACATCCCAATTCACCATCCCTCCGTAAAACATCTAGCACTAGTTCACTTCTCATAGATTTCCCAGCTCATTCGCAACATTTCGCCAATCTGCCCTAATTTCTGCATTTTTTTCCATAAAGCTGCTTTCTTGCCATTTGAACAAATCCAACCATCAACTTCATCCCTTACCTTCTTTGACAAGTTCTAGACACCTCAACACCTTCATCTAGCCTTCATTTCCCCTTTCACATCATTTTTCCACCTTCAAAACTCCAAAAACAACTTTTTGCCTCCTCCTATAGATCCTCCTGTAGATCCCCTGCAGCCTCCTCGAATTTCTTGTGAGTGATTTTTCAAAGTCCAATCACTATGAAAGTCTCTAGAAGGGTACTAGGGGCTTCTTAGGACCTCTCCACACTGTCATCTACCTCTGCAACAACCAACTCCATCTTCCTTTGCCACCAAACCTCTGCACAATCACAACCAGATAAATCACAAGTATAATAATTTCACATAAAAATACTCAAAAATACAAAAAGATGATTTCTTCTCATTTCTTTTCAGAAGTAGCTTGAATAAATGCAATTTTCCTTTTTAGTAGTCAAAGGCCCCTGTTTCAATAGTTTCCATCTCTTTTCTTACAAAAGTAGGGTTGTGGGTAAACTAGGGTTTGCTATGGTTTTCTAGGGTTTACGTTTCATTTCATTTTTCATTCTCTTTTGGCAAGTAGAATAGCCCCTATAGAGTTTGATTCCTTTCATCATAGTTCAATCTTCTGCTGAGAACTCATAGAAGTTGGCTTAAGCTCCAAGTGAACTTGCGCTCACTGATCAAGTGACAACCTATAGTAAGAGCTAGTACTTGTGCATATAGCACCGTCACTTCCAAGTTTGTTACGAACTACCGGGTTGATAAAAGTAAAGTAGGAAGCCCTAGGAGTTGTAGCACTATTGCTGCAATATTGGTGCTCACCACTTTTTGGCACCGTTGTTGGGGAAACGTCAGAGTATTTTGTGATTACTGCTTTTCTTCTATTTTCTACTACAACATTTTGCTAAGTAGTTTATTTCAGCAAAAGTTGGGTAGATGTTTAATTTCAATTCTGCAAAAGTAGATTAGTCAATTCATGCTTTCGTTTCAATTCTACAATTTCATTTCAACAAGCGTAGATTAGGCATTTCCTGCTTTCATTTCAATTCTGCAATTTCCATTCCAGCAAAATAGATTAGTCATTTCCTGCTTTCATTCCAATTCTGCAATCTCCATTTCAGCAAGATTCATTTTAGTTGGTTGCAATTCGTTGTTCAATCCATTTCAGTTTTGCAGTTACAAGCAAAAAAAATCAAAAACCACCCAAAAATAGATTTCCTTTCACGCCTCGTAGGAACAGAGACAATTTAGGAATATTCCTACCCAACACCCCCACCACATCACTAAGTCACCCTTCTCTCTTCTTTGGTGGCAGTGATCCAGAAGAACCTATAGGTGAACCTCCAAAGATTTATGAAGATCCTATAACAGAAGAAGAGCAAGAAACCATTCATCCTGAGACCATGGCTGAAAACATAAACGTTAGAGGAAATGGGGAAAGAATAGATGGTGCCTTTCCTATTTGAGAAACCAATGGGGACACTATATTGAAAAACATAAGTCCTTCAGCCTTACCTCACTTCCATGGAATAATTATCGAAGATCCTAATACCTTCTTGTTTGAATTTGTCGTTCTTTGTCGAACCTATGACTATGTAGAAGATGAGAAGAAGTTGAAGCTATTTCCTTATACCCTTAAGGATTCAGCATTGCACTGGTTCTTGGGGTTACCTGGAAACAACATCACAACTTGGGCTCAGATGCAACAAGCCTTTAACAACAAATACCGGGACTATTGTAGATCAAAGGATACCAAGGAAGAAATCTTCCGAATGACCATGGGAAGTGATGAGTCCTTAGAAGACTATGAAGAGAGGTTTCAACTGAGTTATAAAAGGGCCAGGTGCACACTTGACCTTGAATCTCTGAAATTGGTCCTGCTCAGAGGAGTCCCTGAAGACCTTCTAGATACCCTCCATTTGTTGGCTAGGGGAGACATCTACCAACTACCTTATGATGACATAAAGACTGTGTTTAGAAACCATTCTAGGTTAGCTAGAAAGTGAGGTAGGGGGAGTCAACCTTTAGCTAGTACATCCTCATCTAGTTCATCCCTTAGAAGCAAACTTGAGAATTGGCTGGAAGATTTCAAGAGCGAGATGAGGCACTCTTGCCATGCAAATGGATACCTTGCATATCAAAAGGAAATGAGAGGAAGCCAAGAGGGCTTTGGCCATCTTTTGTCCCAGGTGCACTAGAAAGCATCCTAGGAACGAATTTCCATTAAACTCTATAGAAGTGTGTTTAGTCTATGAAGAAGACCATCCTACAAATCATTGCCCTTCCTTGCCCGGACTTAAAGTTGCATATCAGGGGGTCGAAGGAGCCACTAAACCACTCTATTTCATGAACCAAAGGAGAGCACATAGGCCCAGACCTTACTAGCAAGGAATGCAAGGGACATCCCAGATCTATTACAACAAAAATGAAGCCACTTCCATGCCTTATTGGGTTCCCCCCTGCTCATGCTTCTTGGTCCACACCCCCTCCTTGGTTGTATCCATCTCAATACCATGATACTCTAGTTGCTCATTCGTTTCACTCTTATGCTTAGCCACATCCTCAGTGGAATGCACCACATTAGGGGTGGAAGCCCCACTACAACTCTCCTCCACCTCTTTTTCCTCCACCACTTATTAAACCACAACCATTACCTCTTGCTCCACCACGGCAACCTCAAATACTTGCTCAACTGAACCCGAACCCCAATAAGAGACAGACCCAACAGGTATATAGTGGAGAAACATCATGCCTGACCTATGTTGTGGAGATTCAGGAGATTAACCTACGATCTGGGAAGGTTCTCCCAGATAGCCAACCTCCCCCTAAGGAGGATGAGGAAGAAAAAGAAGAAAGTGAACCAAAAGCCACTCCACCCTTTCTTGAGAGATTAACTAGAACCACTCAACTAACCCCAGAGGAAACTGAACTTCTGGGAGAATTAAAACAGTTATGTGTAAAGATACCACTTCTCCAAGCCATAAAGGATGTGCCTATATATAACAAAATGATCAAGGAGAGGTGCTTCAAGAACCTAAGTAGGTGCAAGAGAGATGCTCCAACTATCAATGTCATAGGACAACTGTCCAAACTGATGTTGGGGTAGGTGATCTGTATGAAATATCTAGACCCTAGTTGTCTTGTAGTTAATGTCCACATCAATGGCACCATAATCCCCCATACCCTGATTGAGCTAGGGGTTGCCATTAATGTGATGACCAAGGACACTATGCTCTAGATCAACCTTCAGGGCTCCCTGAGAAAGACCGCAACAATACTGCAGTTAGCAGACCGCTCCACCGTGAACCCTGAGGGGACTGTGGAAGATGTAATGGTCTTTGTCAAATCTTGGGAGTACCTTACTGATTTCCTAGTTCTCTAGCCAAAGTCAAAGCTCACTGGGTATCCTCTCATCCTGGGAAGACCTTTGTTAGCTACTGTAGATGCCTACATCAGTTGTTGAGCTGGTAACATGACAATCAAGAATGGGCATATATCCAAGCAGCTAGTCCTATATCATCCTGTCCAACCTCTATTAGAACATGATTTACCTCTCTGTTTGGAGGAAGAATATGAGGATGAAGTCTATTCCACGCCATTGTGTATAGTAGAAGCTACCATGGCGGGCCCACAAACCAAGGACGATCTTTTTGAACACTTGATTCAAAATCCACCCCCCCGTGTGTTGCCAATAGAAGAGTTGGTGGAAGAAACCCAAGCCAATCCTTTAGTTGATCTTTGTGTGACTGATCCAACCTCTCTTTAAGTTAAGAATGTTGAATTTGGCATAGAAAGAACCTTGAAGATCACCTCATTCCTATCCACCTCTTAGGAGAAAGAACTGTGCAGCTTATTGAAAAACCAGTTGGATACTTTTTCTTGGAGCTATAAGGAGATGAAGGGAGTCCACCCTTCAGTCTATACCCATCACATTTACATTAAAGAAGATTGTAAACCAGTCAGGCAGCCTCAAAGGAGGATTAATCTAGCCCTTAAGCACATTGTCAAAGAAGAACTGCAAAAGTTGTTGGACGCAGGATTCATCTACCCTATCTCTGACAACGAATGGGTCTCTCCTTTGGTGCTAGTGCCAAAGAAAAATGAGAGGTGGAGAATCTATGTCAATTATAGGGAACTAAATAAGGCCACCAAGAAGGACCATTTCCCTTTGCCTTTCATAGATCAAGTGTTAGATGGCCTGGCAGGGAAGAAGTTTTTCTCCTTCCTAGATGGGTTTGGCAGGTACAACCAGATCAAAATCAGCCTGGAAGACCAAGATAAGACCACTTTCACTTGTCCTTGGGGTACTTTTGCATACCAGGTCCTTCCCTTCAAATTGTACAATGCTCCCGCCACTTTCTAGAGAGCAGTACTGAGTATATTTGTTGAACTGGTTCATGATTCAATAGAAATATGTATGGATGACTTTACCCCTTATGGTTATAACTTCCAGGAAGCTTTGACTAACATGGGAAAAGTTTTAGCCAAGTGCATTGAAATGAACCTGTCCTTCAGTCCTGAAAAATGTGAATTCTTGATGACTGAAGGGACTGTGCTAGGTCATACAATTTCTCAACAAGGATTACAAGTGGATCCCAACAAAATTGCCATCATCCAAAGGGTTCCACCTCCTCAAAAGTTAAGAGATGTTCGGAGTTTCCTGAGCTTAGCAGGGTATTATAGAAGATTCATTAAGGACTTCAGTAAGCTAGACTCTCCATTGTTTTGTCTTTTGAGGAAAGATGTTGAGTTCATATGGACTGACAACTGTCAAGAGGCTCTGGATACCTTGAAAAGTAAACGAGTAATTGCCCCAATTTTGAGAGGTCCAAACTGGGCCCTACCTTTCCACATTCATATAGATGCCTCGAACAAAGCAATAGGAGTAGCCTTAGGGAAAGTTGATGAGAAGTTTCCTTATGCCATATATTTTGTAAGTAAAAACTTGTCCAAGGCAGAATTAATGTACACTGTAACCGGAAAAGAGCTCCTAGTTGTAGTCCATTCCTTAAATAAGTTCAGACACTACATCACCGGCTATCAAACATTTGTACACACTGATCATACTGCAATTAGTTATTTGATGTACAAACCATATGTAAATGCTCATACTCTTAGATGGTTACTTTTATTGCAACAATTTGATTTGACCATTATTGATAAGCCGAGTAAGGAAAATGTTGTTGCTAATTTTCTGTCTAGATTAGATCTCCCTATAGGTGAAGAAGGAATGGTGGATAATCAAATGCAAGATGAACACCTATTTTCTATCTCAGTACTCTCCCCATGGTTTTCTAATATAGCAAATTACTTGGTTTCAACATAGTTTCCTCCACACCTATCCTCAAAAGAGAAAAGCAAGATCATGAGGAAAAGTGCTCCATTCACCTAGATTAGGGGCAATCTCTTCAAACTTGGCCCAGATCAGATTTTGAGGCTATGTGTCAGGGAGGAGGAAGTTTTTGACATTCTCCTAACCTATCATGATGGGCCCTGTGGGGGCCATTTTGTAGCAAAGAGGACTTCCTTCAAAAATTTTCAAGTGGTTTACTATCAACCCACTCTTCATCAAGATGTCAGGAGATATATTAGCTAGTGCAACCGATGTTAAATCATGCGGAAACTTACTCCAAAGGATGAGATGCCCCTGCAACCTCAAGTGAATTTCGAGCCATTTGAGAAGTCGGGCATGGACTTTGTGGGTCCTATCAACCCTCCTTCAAAACAGAAATCTTACATCATTGTGTGCATTTATTATTTGACAAAATGGGCGGAAACAAAGGCGATCAAGGCAAAAACAAAAGAAAAAGCAGCTGAGTTTTTAAGGGAGAATATATTCTACACTTTTGGATATCTAAGATAATTAGTCACAGATCAAAGGAGTCAGTTTACATCCAATCTGATTGAAGACCTGCTCACACACCACAAAATTAAGCACAGAACTTCCACCCGTTATCATCCTCAAGCGAATGGACAAGTGGAAGTTAGTAATAGAGCTTTGGAAGGAATTTTGACCAAGGTAGTGAGTAGCAGTAGAAAGGATTGGTCAGATCGTTTGGTTGAGGCCACCTGGGCCTATAACACCACAGGGTTCACACCCTATGATCTAGTCTATGGGAAGAAGGCTTTGCTATCAATAGAATTTGAATATAACACCTTAACGATGGCAGCTCAGTTGGACCTAGATCTCAGCCGTGTACAAAAGGAAAGGTTACTTCAACTAAATGGATTGGATGAATAGAGATTGCATGCCTTTCTCCACTCAGAGGTAGTCCAACTTCAAAGGAAAATATGGCATGACAGACACCTCAAAGAAAAACAATTCCAGGAAGGAGATTGGGCACTGCTGTATGATTCAAGATATAAATATTTCAAGGGAAAACTAAGGAAAAGATGGTTGGGACCATAAACAGTAGAAAAATGCAATGACAATGGTTCAGTTATGATCCGGATCATCGATGAAGAAGCCATCCCCATGCTCGTCAATGGGCATTAGTTGAACATCTACAGGAAGCCCCTCTCTAAGCAGGAATTCATTGAAAATATGAGTAAAACAATGTTGGTAGTGGAGCAGGTCTCTACCTCCACTCCACCCACACCCCAGACACAAAAAGAAGGAAAAAAAGGAAAAAAGAAAATAAAATATCCCTAGGTGAAAACCTCCTGGAGGTGCCCAAGGCAGGTTGTGAGGGTGAAAACCTCCTAGAGGTGCCCCAACTGTCTCAAAAAAAAAAAAGAAGAAAAAAAAATAGAGAAAAAACAGAAAAGCTAACTTCTTTTGAATGCATTGTGGATTGCAGGAGGGTCACAGAAGAAAAAAGGACATGGTCAGGATAAAGACACCCTTGATAGTTAATTTCTAAATCACCATTGTCTTTTCCCAGGCCCTAGTCTCACTTGTTTGGGAAATTTTACATCCTACAGGAAGCTCTATGCATTCTACAGGAGGCTCTTGTAGAAACCATAGAGAGCTCGAAATCAAGTTTAGAAAAGAGTCAGAGGGCTAGAAATTTGTCCAGAAGACCTATGGAGCTCCCTACCACCATTCATCCTCCTAACTCTCCATTCCATCCCTACAACACTACATTTCCACTCGTTTCTTTCTTTCTTGCACAGAAAACATAGAAATTCTGTTTCTTTTGTTTTTTTTGTTTTTTAAATGATGAAGAATAAAACAACAACATCCTTAACTTGCTTCTTACTAGTGCATACCAACTGTTTTTCCTTTAGAACCTTCCTCGCTATCTCTTCAATCCTTGCTCAAACCTCAGCCAAAAATTTTAGAGGGAGAAGTAGTTACAGGAAATCTTGTAGGATTCCTGTAATAGTTGATCCCTTTAAAAAAACAAGTTGCAAAGGCAGGTTCAGTGCAGCCATAGGTGTATACAGCATGCAAGGAGTCATTCCTGATTAAGAAGATCACCAACATAAGATAGCCTGGTCACCAGTTTAGAAGCCATGAGTGGCCAACAACAACAACAATCTAAGAAGAAAGTGCAAAAGTATGAACATGCAAAGCACAGTAGTGACTAACAAGTAAGTAGCTAAACCATTTCCTCTGTTGCATGAATATGATTTATAAACTACATGAACCATTGAGATGGTCGTGGTTAAACAAAATCAGTGGCCAACTAACTAGCCACCCTCATCTAGTTCAAACAAGCCTCATCCAATTCAAACAATGTTCAGTGGATACAATTGGCACGTGTGTTTAGTCAACTCGGGAAGGAAAACTCAAAACAGGTAGTGGTGGTGGTGGATAATGGGAATGATGGAAGTGATTGTGAGCAGGTGACATGAAGTATCATAATGGCACTGAATTAGGGACCAACGGTCTGGATGGGGATAACGTACCCTTCCTGCCACCTCACCTTGTCACCGCAGAAAACGCCATAAACTTAAGTATGCTACAATAAAAGCCTCCATGACCTTTATTTTCATTTGCATTGACGATTTCTCGGCTGCAAAAACTTACCTACCACCTTCAGAACCTCAAAACAATCACTTTCTGCCAGTTTTGAAACCCTTCCGCTTATCGGGCTCTACAAGAGAATTATCGCACTCTATAGGAGCGGAAACATAGTCTATGGGAGCCTTTCTACAAGAAGGCCAGTGAACAGCTCTACAGAGTAAAAATTTGGGATTTTGTGCCAAATTTGAGCTCAAAAGAAGGTAGGTTCAGAAAACCTACTCTACATGATAATTATCTACAAAGGGTGGTGGGTTTGAAATGAAGTACTGAGTTGAAAAAGAAAGGGAAAGTGAAAACATAAGTCTACCTGTGTTTTTCTGAAATATATACAGTTTCTCCATTTTACTCTCTCCACTAAAAGTTTGTCCCTTTCTTCCCCGTATTCTCCTGTATGAAGAAGTGATGCAACCATAGGAAATTAAGCCTATAAGGCATTGAATTTGCATTTGGTGGTTTGCTTACTTTGTGAAAAAGAAAAAATACTGTCTAGTATACTCTGTGTTTTTCTAAAAAATATTGATTTCCTCAAATAGCCCAGGAAGTAAATTAAGGTTGAGAACAAAGTTTGAAGGGCAGAAAAATTAAAATTTATTTTTGTTAAAAAGAAGAAACACGAAAAACTCTCTCTGGTTCCAAAAAAAAAGAAGCTCAGTTGTTCCTCTCTTTTCGAGTTTGAAAATTTGTTGTCTTCCTCCTCACCTAAGAATTTCCAACAGTCACTAAACATCATGAAAGGGGGTTTTATGAGAAAGAAGCCTCTAAATTCCACCAAATTGCATGAACAACCAGAAGTGGTAGCCCTATTTACTAGGGCAAACGGATGCCTTTCTTTGAGAAATTCCATGTGTATGATGAGGAAATTACAAAGGAATTTTTATTGTCTTTAAGATCCGATTCAAAAACCCATGCTACAGCCAGTTTTAGGGGTCTAACCATAGAAATTGCACCAGAATTGACCAGCAGAATTACAAGTCTTCCACTTAGGCTCCCCTGGAGCAAAGAATAAAAACCACTAGGACAGGTTGCTAAAAAGACCTTTTTCCAGCCTGATGAACATCCTGTGGCTAAAAAGACCTTTTTCCAGCCTGATGAACATCCTGTGGAGGATAAGAATGAGATCCGAAGGACAAGTATACATTATCCATGGGGAGAGGTCAGCTACTAGATCATGAAATATATCTTCTGTGAAGGAATATACAGTATAGTCTACGGTTATCATTTCAAATTGTTGCCTAAACTAAGATATGGAATGGACCTACCTGCATCTAGAGAACTCAGTCTTCCATATTTTCTCCTCCAATCTTTTATAGAATGTAGCACCAAATTGAATGCAGGGGTTCCAGACCAACTGACTCACCATGGGCCTATTAAATTACCACCAGAGGATACCCTCCACACATACACAATCCCTATGGCCTGGGAGATTTTCAGGAACATGACTAGAGAAGATGACATCAAAACTCTCATTGATGACCTTAGTCCATCTGGAAGTGAAGAGGAGGAGTAGAAAGAGGAATTTGAGAAGGAAATCCATGAAGAAGCACAGAATATTCAATTAGAAGAAGAGAAAGAGGATAAACATGACACAACCACAATTGAACCTAAAGTAGAGAAGGAAACAACAACAAAAGCAGAAAAAGGGAAAAGCATAGTAGAGAAAAGGAAGAGGACAAGAACTGAAAAGAAGAAACCCAAGACGGCTTAGAAAAACACTGCCACAGGAAAGGCAGAGACTCAGCAATTAGAGGGGAAAACAACACCAGAGACATCAAAAACAACATCACAAACAACAGACATAGGCAAAACAACAGAAGAAGAAGGAGAAAAACAACAAGAAGAAGTGTCTCCTGAGACACTAGCAAGAGAAGTAGAAGTTGTTCTTGCTGCACTTAATAATCTAGCTAAGCAATAAAGGAAAAGAAAAAGACAACCATCTATGTGCTTCAAAGCTAGAAAAAACACTAGAATCAAGATGGGCAAGCCTCAGCCTCCTTCGAAAGAACCCATCATCATTGAGGATGCACCTATTGTAATAAAGGAGGAATCTTCCTCCAAAATCTCCATCACTTACGAGAGAGGGAATCCGAAGACCTCTACCTGGAAGGAAAGGATCAAATTAATGGACTCTAAAGTAGTCCTATAGGAGGCACAAACTTCTCTACAAGAGACATTGACAAAGCTCAAAGAAACTAAAAAACTGGAAAAGAAGGCAGAAGAACAGTCCCAAGAAGGAGATAAGGCAAAGAAATACTAGAGCCTGGACCTCAACCTAATTTAGACTCCTACTACAATCTTCCGGAAGGTGGGAAGATCATCCCACAAAAATTTGTAGTGCCCCTTTTCTTCGAGCTAGAAAAGGAAAGAGTACGGACCCACACATGGATGTAGATTGCAAAATCCAAAGGGGTCAAAGACATAGGGCACATGGAAAACAAGTTGAGAGAGATGAGCAGACAATTGAGCATGGTAAGGCATATAAAGAGCATTATAAGAGATCAATTGCAGGAGGAAAATGAATTGTTGAAAAAGCAGCTACAAGAAATGGAACCTCAAGGAGGAAATGAGTTGTCAACCCTGAAAGGACAGCAACAGAAAGATGGACCCTAGGCAGATAGTGAGGCAACAGAGAGATAGCAACAAGAAAAAGAACCCCAAACTGACAGTGAGACAGTGGTGAAACAACACAAGAAAAAGAATCCTAGGCAGAAATTGAAGTGCTGATTTTGAAAAGGTAACTACAGGAATAGGAAGCCCAGTTAGCTTGCATGGCCAGCAAGGAAATGGAGGCATTATAGTGTAGGCAGCTAGCCAAATCATATGCACTGTACCTCAAATATCAGTGGCTTCAATTTTAGATTAAAGCACTGGCCCAGAGTGGCATAATACCATTTCAAGATTATGGCCATTTTATGCATTTATGTGATCACAGTTCAACTAAGGATAAAGAAAATCTAGTATAATTTTACCTACACAACACGGCACTTACTAACATGAATTTATGTGATCCAAATGCTACATTGGGAGATTTGCAGTTAATGGCTATGGCTTTCTGGATCAGCCATGAAGAGAAGGGAGTAATGGAAATTCATAAAATGATGGCGAAAGAGCTGAGTGAGCCCCTGATGATTAGAGCATAGCCAACAGAACCCTTGGCTCTCATCTATGCCCACCAACACCTTGCAACTAATACATGTGGGTTCAGCAAGTGAAGACAACGTATACACTGGTTGGCCTTAATACAACTGTGTATGTACGTAGGATTCTGCATATTGAAGTAGTGTACATCTCATGAAATATGTTTTAGCTACTTCCATTTATTGCTGCAGTGTTTTGGGTTTAGAATTGGTGTCTAGTTACTGTTACTATTTTCTGGTTACAACATTCTGAGAAGTGATTGGTTGATTCAATATTGGTTTGTGCAAAGGAGATTGGTTGATGCAGATATACTTGATGTTTGATTGATGTTATTCATGGATCCAGTCTGAAAATTTATGAAACGTGGTCCCTGGAAGAAAAGAGGAGGTTGTAGCCTTCTGTAGGTTAGCACCTACGTACTAGTACGTCAGCTAGTACAAGAGCTAAGGGGGTTGTAGCTCCCTTCCAGGAGAAGCTGTAGAACGAGAGAAGGTTGTAGCCTTCTGCAAGTAGTAGCCTGCATACCAGTATAAGACTGCACTAGTACATAATCATTGTAAAAAGAAGTTTCTAATTAAAGGAAGATAGAAACGAATTGCAGTAGGTGGTTTTCACCCACATTGGGTTTCCACCTTACATCTTGGTGTTCATGTGTGTTGCTTATGTGTGATGATTTGTTCTACTTTACTACTCCTGCTTGTTGTTCATAGTGTTAATAATGTTATGATGCACTCATTAAGAAGCAACTAACTGAATTATAAGTTTACTGGATATACGCTTGTTGCATTACACACAGTTGTGTATACACGTGGTTTTCTTTAATTGAAGTAGCGTATATGAATCTAAAGATGGAAATGAAAAAGTTATATTGATTTGATAATACTGATTCACCCCCCCCCCCCCCCCCAAGTATTATTTCCAACAATTGGTATCGGAGCAGGTCCTTCAGAAGAAGCTTGATCGCTTGAAGGAAGATCTATCATCATGAGAAACTACGAAAAAGAGGCATCGATTAGGCCACCAATTTTTGATGGGAGCAACTTCCTCTATTGGAAGGTAAGAATCAAAACCTATCTTCAATCTCTTGGTACAGAAGTCTGGGATATCGTGGAAACAGGATACACAATTCCATCAGAAACTCTTATAGATACGGCTGGTAAGAAGCAGTATGAAACAAACACAAAGGCTGGCAATACTCTATTAGGGAGTCTATCTCATTCCGAATTCGTCAAGGTTATGCAGCTCAAAACCGCAAAAGAAATATGGGACAAGATCGTTTTGAGCTATGAAGGAGATGATCAGGTAAAATGAGCAAAACTACAAACTCTCAGAATTCAAAATGAAAATCTCATAATGCAAAATGATGAAAGTGTGGCTAACTATTTCCTACCGATAGATGAGATTGTTAATTGTATGAAAAACTTGGGTGAAGAAATAAAAGAAGTTGTTTTGGTTGAAAAGGTTCTAAGATCTTTGTCTTCTAAGTTTGAATAAAAAGTTTATGCCATAGAAGAAAAACAGAATCTACAGAGCATTACCATGTCACAGCTGCACGGAATCCTAATTGCTTACAAAATGAGAAAAGGGGGACCATCAGACAAGAGAGAAGCCGCATTCAAAGCCTCAGGAAAAGGAGATTACAATGACTTAGGACATATGTCAGAAGAAGAGGAAGAATCAAACTTTGTCAAGAACCTTCAATGGGGTTCTGGAAGATTCAGAGGTAAGCTACCTTTCAAATGTTTTGCTTATGGAAAAGTCAGTCACTATGCTGCCAAATGTCCTCATAAAGATAAGCTTGACAAAGGTAAGGAACCTGTTAGATGGAACATAAAACAGAATATAAGTAAGAAGAGCTATTATACACATGAACACAGTGATGGATTTTCAAATAGTGATGAAGATGAACAATGCAATGATTATAGACTTTTGATGGCCTTTGAAGATGATGATTTCTTGGATGCTATAGATGAAGAAGGTCTTTATGAAGAAACTTCTAAACTTAAAATTTGTTTGGAGGAAAATAATATGATTATAGATACTCTAACATTCCAACTTGCTGAAAGAGAAAAACACAATGAAAAGTTAGAATGTGAAATTGTGGGACTTAGAAAAGATATTGAGAAATCAAAAGCTCTTAATATTAGATTTGCTAAAGGATCTGAACTTTAGATGAGATTATCAAAGTAGAATGTTCTCCTCCAATCAAGATGAGTCTTGGATATACTGAAGAAGCATCTCAAGCATAGAAGCCATCCACCTCCAAAATTTATCTTGATGCAGCAAGGAGAAGTGAACAGGTTGACATTTGACAACCAAAGGATAATGTAGATCACCAGGTAAATCAGGGACAATTTACTTCAAGAATGAACATAGACCATCAAGTAAATTGAGGGCAATCTACATCAGGGATGAACAGAAGCTACAAACCACAGGTAAATCATTCTCAATTTTCCTCAAGAATGGATGTCAATGGAAACTACAATCATTTGGTTGGTAGGTTTGATAATCGCAGGAATTTCTTCAATGGCCAATGTTTCTCTTGTCATAATTTTGGTCACAAAGCTGCTCAATGTGTTGCCTACAAGACCACCATGACTAGAGAAGCTCAAAAACAAAGGTGTGTGATTGGGATAGTGAAAAGGACCTACAATAACTTTTCTGCTCTTGAAAATGAAATAGAATGTTCTATTTGTAGCAACTTCAGTCATGAAGATTCTGAATGTAGGAGTAGGTTTTGGCAATAAACTCAGAAGGAGCAAGCTTCATTAAGTCCCAAAACATGGAGAAAGAAAGACCCGCAACCAGAAAGATGTGGTATAGCCTTATATGTGGAAGGGCAGGAAAATAAATGGTACATCAATAGTGGATGCTCGAAACATATGACAGGTGATAAAGAAAAACTTCAGTCATATAGTGCCTTAGAAAAGGAAAGGAAGGTCTCATTTGGAAATGACACCCCTACACTCATAAAAGGTAAAGGTTTTGTTATTTTGAAAGAAAAGGTCAAAGTGGGAAATGTTATGTATGTTGATGGCTTAAAGCACAATTTATTGAGTGTCAACCAAATGTGTGATCAAGGAAATGAGGTAATATTTCAATCAAATGGATGTATTGTTCGTGAGCTTGATATAGGAGAAACAGTGATCAAAGTCATAAGAAATCCAAATAATTTATACATACTCAAAGGGGGACAACAACAATGCTATCTAAGCAAGAATGATGAACACTGGCTATGACACAGAAGATAGGGGCATCTAAGCTTCTCTCAGATAAGGAAAGCATGCAAATATCAGGCGGTTCGTGATCTCCCTGACATCAAAATTCCAAACAATACAATATTCAAATCATGTCAGTTTCGTAAGCAAACCAGAACTAATTTCCCTGAAAAGGAAGGATCAACTAGCAGGCCACTTGAACTTATCCATACTGATGTATGTGGTCCATCTAAGAAAAGGTCACCTTGAGGAGAAGAATACTTCATATTGTTCATTAACAAATTTTCTAGGATGTGTTGGATAGGACTTCTAAAGAATAAAGATGAAGCCTTTGAAAAGTTCAAAGCCTTCAAAGCCTTGGCTGCAAATGAATCAGATTGTAGAATCAAATCCCTTAGGTCTGATCGAGGAGGGGAATTTACCTCGGATGAATTTTTCAATTTTTGTGAAGAACATGGAATAAGAAGGGAATTCTCTGCTGCAAGGACTCCTTAGAAAAATGGAGTAGTGGAAAGAATGAACAGAACGGTTCAATAAATGGCTCACGCTATGCTTGATGATTCTGGAACTCCCGCAACCTTCTAGGGTGAAGCTGCATTTGCCGCAGTTACTATTCTCAACAAGACAAATGTCCAGGTGAACAACACTCAAACTCCTCATGAACTTTGGTATGGTAAGACTCCAATGGTAAAATACTTCAAATTTTTTGGAATCAAATGTTACATCAAAAGGACCAATGAAAACCTTAGCAACTTTGAACCTAGAGTAGATGAAGGCATTCTCCTTGGTTTCTCTCCCCACAGCAAAGGATATAAGTGTTACAATAAAAGACTTGGAAAAATTGTTGAAAGTATTGATGTAGTGGTTGATGAAGAAGGAAACATCCCTAGGCAAGTAAAATCCGAAAATTTTGAAGATGATGAGGACTATCCTTCAACATCAAATTAGACTTATGATGAAGAAGAAACCCATGAGGCACCAGAAGAACAGATAAGGATAGAAGAAAAGACTCCATCCAGGTACGTTAAGAAGAATCATCCAGAAACTCAAATTTTGGGGCAGAAAGAGGTAGGTGTACAAACAAGAAGAACTATTTCAGAAGCTTCAAGCTATCTAGCATTGCTCTCCTCCATTGAACTACAAAATTTAAGAGAAGCATGCAAAGATGAATGCTGGGTCAAGGCCATGAATAAAGAACTCAAGTAGATTGAAAAGAATAACACTTGGGAGTTGGTTCCTAGACCAAACAATAAGAATGTCATAGGGACAAAATGGATATTCAAAAACAAGCTGAATGAAAATGGAGATGTGATTAGAAACAAGGCTAGACTTGTTTGTAAAGGGTATGCTCAACAAGAAGGTATAGACTTTGAAGAAACTTTTGCAGTAGTTGCTAGACTTGAGGCCATAAGAATGTTCCTTGCTCTTTCCAGCTTTCAGAAGTTCAAAGTATTTAAAATGGATGTGAAATCTGCCTTTCTGAATGGAGACTTGGATGAAGAAGTGTATATTGAGCAACCAGATGGGTTTATCCTTGGAAATGATCCAAAAATTGTATGCAGACTCAAAAAGGCTCTCTATGGCCTTAAACAGGCTCCAAGGGCTTGGTATTATCAGTTGGATAAGTACCTCCATCAACAAGGTTTTACAAAAGGATCAACAAATAGAAATCTATATATAAAAATTGACAATGATAAGTTGCTAATACTTCTTATGTATGTTGATGATATCATCTTTGGTAGAAATGAAGAAGACATGAGTCAAAACTTTTCCTTGGTGATGCAAAAAGAATTTGAAATGTCCCTGCTCGGTGAGCTCACATATTTTCTTGGTTTACAAGTCCAACAAAACAAAGATGGTATTTTTCTATCACAAACCAAGTATATCAAGCAGATCTTGAAGAAATATGGGATGGAGGATTCGAAACCAGTATGTACCCCTATGGTAATAGGATGCAGCCTCAGCGCAAATGACGAATCAGCAGAAGTACATCAACCAACCTATAGATCCATGATTGGTAGTCTGCTCTATCTAACAGGTACCCGACCAAACATTATGCATGCAGTGGGAATAGTTGGAAGGTTTCAGGCAAATCCAAAGGAAACTCATCTTCAGGCAGTTAAGAGAATTTTCAAGTATCTTCAAGGAACTCAAAACTATGCTTATGGTATCCTAAAGATACAGATCTCAAACTTCATGCATATACAGATGCAGATTGGGCAGGAAGCATGGATGACAGAAAAAGCACTAGTGGTGGTGCATTCTCTATGGGTTCCAGATTAGTGTCTTGGTTCAGCAAGAAACAAAGTTCAATTGCATTATCTATAGCTGAAGCAGAATATGTAGTTGTTGCCTCTTGCTGCACACAACTCCTTTGGATGATGCAAACATTGCAAGACATTCAAATCACTTGTACTCCGCCTATCTCCATTTTTTGTGATAATACAAGTGCAATCAGAATTTCAAAAAATCCAGTCATGCATTCAAAGACCAAGCACATACCTATCAAATATCATTTTCTCTGAGAACAAGTGCTTGAACAAAAGGTCAAATTGGAGTATGTTCCCTCCATGGAACAGGTTGCTGATATACTCACCAAACCACTGCCCAAGGAAACATTTGAATACCTCAGACAGAAGCTGGGAGTAGTTGATGCATCATCTTGCTGTTGAAACTTGTATGTTTTAGAGAAAAGTGGTTGTACGCGAGTTTAGTAAGGAGAATCCGCATACATACACCGATTTATGTGGATTCAGTCGCATATATGTTGGTTTGAAGACAAACAGTGGGCCAGGCTCAGGATGAAAAGAGTCTGATATGGGTCTGACAAAGACCATCTGGCACAGGTTCAGGGGGAGCATATATTCTTCAAATAATGCATTATTGGCATTATCTTAGAAGATCTTGGTTCAAATTCACAGTTGTTTTGATTTCAGGTGGAACAGATGCAGAGGGAGAACATGGTTGCTGGTCTGAATGATGATTGACAGATGCTGCTGATAATAGTTGTTGATAACTATCATAGTCTTGCTGTAGATATTTCATCTCTATGTCATGTATTTCTTTTCTTATCAAGGTCATGTAACGGCCTATCTTAGTTTCCCCACTATGCTTGTGATGGATGATGTAATGTTCTTGTTTTATCATGTGTAAATTCTTGGTGTATCCCCACTTGGTTGGGTGGATGAGTCAATATTGGTATATTCCCACTTGATTGGGAGATGGATGTATGTATGATATTTAGTGATAGGAAGGTCATTTATGATGTATAAAGTCATGTTTCTTCTTGTAGAACATATTCTGCATACCTTGCCTACAGTCAGGGGGAGCTTGGACACCACAGCAGAGCATAGAATTCAACATGTACTCAGGGGGAGCATAACCCTTTGCCCTTGATGTCAAAGGGGGAGAATGAATTTGGATGATTTGGGGTTGCCATCAAGTCCAAAGGGGGAGATAGTTGGCATTATGACATAGGTTTGGCACTATGGCACAGGTGTTGTCCTTGGTGGAAACGCACTTAGATGGCAGATCACAGTTCAAGCTCTCAGAATGGAAGAAAAATATATATACGCAGGTTCCTCTTAACCAGGTCACATATACACGTGGGATTGATGATCAAAAGTTGTGTATGTGTATACACATACTTTCATGCAAGGCAAAGCATGTGCATGTTGGAAAACTTATTTTTGGTCCATGGTATTTAGTCCGTTATATTTGGACCTATGGTTTTGGACCGTGATATTGCATCCGAAGTGTTGAACCCAGGTATTGGGTCCCTAGTATTGGTTCTAAATGGTTTTGGACCATGGTATTGAATAAGGCCTAAGACTATAAAAGGGGAAGGAGATCATTAAGCAAAGGCATGAACTGAAGCATTGAATATGTTATGAAGAGCAAGATCTAAAATTGGGTTATGGTGCATTGTTGGATCTGAACCAAAGAGGAACTTGAGTGCGAAAAGATGGATAAGTTCTATTGATGGATCGAGATCTTAAGGCTTGAATAGTAGTATCATTGTGTGATTTTTTATCTGTTATTATTGACGCATGATTAGATCTATAGATTTGATAATATGGGTATAAATGATGTATGATTAAGTGAAAAGGGTAAATTATCTTTTGTAGATATGTACACAGGTTCGACACATCATAGGCGCGTATACACGCGGGTTCAGAAAGTGAAGACAGCGTATACGCTGGTTGGCCTTAATACAGTTGCGTATGTACGTAGGTTCCTCATCTTGAAGTAGCGTATGTCTCATAAAATATGTTTTAGCTACTTCTGTTTATTATTGCAGTATTCTCGGTTTAGGATTGGTGTCTGGTTACAGTTATTGTTTTCTGGGTATAGCGTAAAGAGAAGTGATTATTTGATTCAGTGTTGGTTTGTACAAGGAGATTGGTTGATGCAGATATACTTGATTTTTTATTGATGTTATTCATAGATCCAGTCTGAAAATTTATGAAACGTGGTCCTTGAAAGAAAGAGAAGGTTGCAGCCTTCTGTAGGTGAGCACCTACATACCAGTACATCAGCTAGTACAAGAGCTAAGGGGGTTGTAGCTCCCTTCTAGGAGAAGTTGGAGAACAAGAGAAGGTAGTAGCCTTCTACAGATAGTAGCCTGCATAATGGTATAAGACTGCACCAGTACAAAAACATTGTAAAAAGAAGTTTCTAATTGAAAGAAGATAGAGACGAATTGCAGCAGGTGGTTTTCACCCACATTGGGTTTCCACCTTATATCTTGTGTTCTTGTCTATGACTATGTTGTGGCCACCAACAACCCCCCTCCTTATGAAGTGTTATTGCTAATACTAAATAAGTGGGGACCCTCAGTAAAAAATTTAAAAAAATATCAATTAGTGTTATATTTCCTTTTAGATGAAACTTATAACATCATGGACTTAGGAAAATACCTTTGAAGAATCTAAAAACCTAAGTTTCATAATGAAGAAAGTAAATTCACTCCTTAAGAGATATCACATCGTTCAAAGAATGATAGGGTACCTTCTAATGAGTTAAAATGATAAAAAAAGCCTCGAAAATTGCAAGAAAGCAGCGATAGAAACAAACTGGAATAAAAAAACTAAAGGAAAAGCAGAAGCAGTCCAAGGGTTAACCAAGTTGAAATGGGATTTTTACCAGGTATACATGGTAATGCCACATAGTCATTGGATGACTCTCAAGTATATCATCAATTTTACTGAGAGGATAATGCCAGCTCTTGCCGATTCTGTTTGCTTAACTCAACCAAAGACGGAAGACAGTCAGCTGACTCCACTCAGGAAAATACTGAATGCTTGCGACGTTAAGGAACAAATTTAGAAATAGTTAGATATTAGATTTAATTTAGAAATAGTTTTGCTTAGAAAGAGGACGGTCATTTAAACCGAATCCTCAATTTCCGTAAATAAGTTATTTAGTTAGTAGTATTTAAACCCTTCTCATGCATTTAGAGAAGGGTCCAGAAATTTATCAAAAACTTGTCCTCAGAACATGCACTTTTGCACCCTCAGAGGAGGTTTTGGTGAATGAATGGAACAGGTTTTATTTGATATTTGCATTTGATATCTGCTACTGATGTTGCACTTCTGTACTCTTAGTGGATGTTAAATCAAGGAGAGATAAATCAATTGTCGCTTGAAGCTCATGAGTAGGACTAGTTATAAATGGTACTTTATCTCTTAACCATTTATGCTTATGCGTTAAAGTGATATTCAATTTTCAGTTGTTTATATATTACAACATGGATGCCTGAGTTATCATTTAGCACTTTTGTACGGTGATAACTATTTGTTTATGTTTAGTGTATGAATAACTCATTTATGCGATAAGTTTTCACAATTGTTTCGTCTAACTTCTTATATGAAGTAGTTCATCTTTATTGAATTATTTTCTTATAATAGCTGAATGATCTTTATTAGCAGTTATTGTTTGAAATATTTTTAGATCGCATAGAAGAAAGATCACACCCCGGGTTAGCATAAATTTTGATATTTTTCTGTTTATTAGAATACAACAGCATAGCATTAGATTAGAATTAGGATAGAAGTATTCAATTTAGAACAGAAATACCCATCTTTCTCACACACACACTGAATTGGGAAACTGGTCCCATATCCCCAGTCGGACCCGCTATACCAAACGGACAAGGAGATGCCCAACCAAGGTCCGGACAGGGCGGGTATCCCCCTTGTTGTTGACCCGATTTTTGGGGCCTTCATCATATTTGGTGCTAGAAGGAGGCTCTGAACTATGAATGGAATATAAATCCAAATCAAAATACCATTCTGAGAGTAAATCGCCCTCACCATCTCCCCCGACTTCTCCATTACACCTAAATCCAGAGTTAGAAGTCGCCAGAGCATCAACCGTTGCTCCAAATCCTGACATTTTAGAACAATCTATTATTGAACCTCCTGAAGTCGAATCTCTGATTCACAAACTTCAGCGATTTTCCATTTCCCCTCAAAGATTTGATAAATCTGAGGGCAGTGTGACTTCGCAGTATAACCCTACTCATCCCCTGACCAGATTAAAGAGTGAAAAGCTTGGTGTTCGGCCAACCAAATTACCTCTTCCCAAAAGGAAAATAGCAAGGAAGTCACCTAAAGGGTCTGACAGCGAGACTCTTTCATCAACATCATCCATCTCAAACTCTCCACCGCGAAGTCAACCATCCACTCCTGCACTCCAGACCATTATCAATCCACCCAGTGGAATCCCTACAGCTCCTCCTCAATCATCTGCGATCATAATAAACTCATCTTCCCAACCACAGGGATCATCTTCTGCAAATCCCCCTGTTAGCAGTTCAACAATGGCCTAGTCTCCATGGAACAACCCTGGGGCAGTCTTAATGCCTGCACCCTTGAGTCAAATATCGGCCCATCCTGAGAAATGGTTGCCTAAGTTCAATCCCGAGGCAGGCATGCTAGCAGAAGAGCACATAAACAACTTTATGCTATCCATTAACCTCAACAGAGTTACTAATGAAGATGTTGTTGTTCGATTGTTTCCTTATACTCTGCAAGGAACAGCCGGATCGTGGTATTTCTCATTACCCTCTGGATCTATTACCAGTTGGGACATCTTCCAAGACCAATTCCTAACCAAGTTTGGTG
>APFE030604882.1:47901-67659 GCA_000404065.3 Pinus taeda
GTGACTCCTTAGACTCCTATATATAGGAAGGAGGTTTTGTCATTTGAATCATAAAAGAATCATTCATTTGTGTAATGTAAAGGAGGTTTCCCCCTCGAAGAGACTGAATTCTAAGGAATTGATCTATCTTTTCTATATTTTTGTGAGCTGGTTTCATAACAAAATGTGAATCCCAGCTCTTCTTATGATCAGCTAGAGTCTTTTTTATTACCTTTACCAAGCTTTTGTTTGATGATTCTGCAAGGCCATTACCTTGAGGGTAGTATGGAGTTGAATGATGTAATAGAATGTGATATTTCTGGCAAAAGTCAATCATTTTAACACTGGAAAACGTTGTTGCATTATCAGTGACAATTTGAGTTGGGCAACCAAATATAGCTAAGATATTCTCCTCAATAAACTTAATTACTATTGCATCAGTAGCATTTCTGACTGGAATTGCTTCCACCCATTTAGTAAAGTAACATGTTGCAGTGAGGATCCATCTATGTTGATTACTTGAAGTGGGGTGAATCTCTCCAATAAAATCTAATCCACATTGAGAAAAAGGAGCCGAAACTATTGATGGAGCGAGTGGAAGAGCTGCTAATTTATGTTTTCCAGCAAACATTTGGCAAGGAACACGACCTCTTACCTTGGCCCCTACTTGTAAAAATAATGTGGATCAGTAAATCCTCCCCTCAAAATCTTGTATGTTGCTGCTCTCCAAGCCTAATGTCCCCCGCAAAATCTTGTATGAAATTGATCAATGATTCCTTCAATTTCTGATTCTGTTAAACATAATAACAAAATGTTGAATGGGTCTTTCTAGTATAAATTTGCATTAATAATGCAGTACTTGACTGATTTTAACTTGAGGGTTTTACACTGGGTTTTGGAGAACGATGCTGGACACTCAAAATCGATCAAGAAGTTTACAATATCTTGATACCATTTTGACAACAAATATTTCTCATCAATATATATAGGACTGATCTGCTCTGAAGGTAGAGGTTCTTGTGGATTCTCCCCTGTAGGATGAAAGGAAGGTTCTTGTGTATTCTTCCCTTGTGTTTCCAAAACAAAATTGATTCCAAGTACTTTGCAATTGGATTTAACTAGAAGCTTAGCTAATCCTTGACCTTTTACTAGCTTGGTAGTCTTGATAGTTAGATCAAATTCCATAATTTGAGTGATCCATCTACCTCTTTTCCCATTGGTGTCTGGTTGGGTTAAGATAATCATGGCAGCATTATTTGAGACATAAGCAGTAATAAGTGAGTGTAAGACATACATCCTGAATGATTTCAGGGCTTGAATAAGGGCATAGGCTTTCTTCTCAATGATGTCATACTTCAACTCAACATATCTAATAAGTTTGTTGAAAAAGGCTATGGGTTGGTCATGGGAATCTTCATTTTTCTGTAATAAAACAGTAGAAAGGGTTGTTTCAGAGGCAAAAGAGAAAATACTAAATGGCTTAGTATAATCAGGGTTGGCTAAGGTGGGAGCTTCGGAGATAACCCTTTTTATTTGTTCAAATGCATGCCTAGAAGAAGGAGTCCATTTGACTTCATGATCCTTTCGAAGCATGTATGTTATATCCTTCACTATCTCTTCATAATTTGGAATAAATCTCCTTAGAAAATTAATCTTGTCATTTCCTCTGAAGCCTCACAATAAATGTTCACAACTTGTCAACAAACCCCTCACTAAATAGATTATCCCAAGAGCTAGTCGCCAGAATATCTGCATAACTTTCCCTATTGTCTTTGAAGGCCTTGCATTCTAAAACAAAATGCTTTTTTGTTTCCACTTTTCCGGAAGACCAAAAAATACATACTCTTTCCCCCAACACTTCTTTTGGCCTTTTCTAGCACCCTGTTTCACAACATAGTTGATGAGAATTAGTCCTTAAATGAGCAATAAGAATTTTGGCTCTCCAAGAAATAATGGCCTCTATGTACGATTTTTGTTGATGATTATGAGTGGGATTAAACACTTCAATATAGTACTTTTTCTTTCTCCCTAGATCCTTATCCCAAGTACGCTTGTGGAACTTATCCATAACAAAATATTTTATCTCTTTACTATTTATGTGACACATGTTCAAGAAAATACCCCATTTACTAAACCATTTGTTATTTTGATGCATCCAAGTTTTCTTTCTTTTGCACAATATGTCATTAAAGGAAACCTTAGGCCATTTCCCCTCTTCCATTTGCTCATTTTTTTTAAATACCTTATGACTCGCAGCATAGCAATTACTTCAATAGGAGCAACCCCTGTTTCACTTAACAAGATAACATAATGAACTACTCTTTTAATTTTGAATTTGTTTGTAATCAAAAGCTTTTGAATTTTCTCAATTTGTTTCCACTACGTGTCAAATGTACTGCTGGCCCACAGTTCACAACCATAAAGAATCACTAGAAGCCAAAATGAGTTTGAGTGGTTTTCCAGTCCCGTAACTCTGCCTCTCTACACCTATTTTGAAAAGCATAAAATGCTTTCCAACCCCCCAAGGTTATTTTATTTCTACAGACATCCCAACTTAGATTTTTGTTGAAGTCAATTATGAGGTATTTGTGATCTGCAACTTCTTCTAGGATGTGACCTTCAAAGTAGAACGTATGTTGGTTAGACTTTCTTTTTTTAGAGAAAACCACTACTTTCATTTTGCTAATATTGACATGGATCCCCAGCCTTATACAAAAATTCTCAAGGGATAATAAGTGCTCTTGTAAACCAAGAGCAGATTCAGCAATTAGAATAAGGTCATTTGAATACAAAATAATTCTTATAACAAACTTGCCCAAATAGATACCATCACCCTCTTGTGAATTTAACAACTCCTCAAGCTTGTCGATATATAAACCAAAAAGGGTAGGAGACAATGGGCAACCTTGCTTGACCCCAATATTGCTTCTAAAACTTTCAAAAATACCTGTTGAAGTTCTAATTTTGACTTTCACCTCTTCATACATCCTATGGACAGTTTCTCTCAAATGTTTAGGAACCCCAAGTTCCTCCATTCTGTTTCAAAGCTTATCCCTTGGAACCGTGTCAAGCATTTTTTTCTAAAATCAATAAAGCAAAAAAAGACTTCTTCATCTTTCTCCCAAACGTTTTCAATGATGTTCCTTAAATTTATACAATGATCAATAGTGGAATGTGTAGGTCTAAAACATGCTTTCCCTTTAGCACGTTTATCTCTTTCTTTTTCCCACTTGCTGATTTTATTTTTTAGCATGCTTCCAATAACTTTGCAAACAAAGGGTTTATCATTATGGTCCTATAATTGGAGGGATTATTGATGTCATCACTCTTGAAAAGAGGTATTTCCAGACTAGTTGTCCAATATGTGAAGAACCCCTGTTGTATGATGTTGTTGAAATTTTTTGTAATGTGAGGTGCAAGAATCTTTGAGCCCCACCTTAGATACTCTGCTTGGAGTTCAGCAAATTATTTTGCTTTTCGAACACCCAACTTATTGATACCCATCTCTACCTCTTACACCATCAAGGGTTCAGTATCAGTGCATGGGGACTTCACTCAAAAAGTGATACCATATCACATGTGTTCATATTGGGGCATAAAAAATGGGGAATAAATGAAATAATATATTGAACATATAATAGGGGGTAAAGGGTTTTTATATGTTGTATAGCAATATGTGTATTATAAGGTATTGTTTATACAATAAATTGGCCACCTAGAGGAAAAAAACAAGTGGGCTGGAGAAATAGAGGTTCAATAGGATTGTGGGAGTATTGGGAGTGGGAGGGGGAAAGAAAAAACTATGGTAATATTAGGTACATAGTAGGCTAACATTCAAACCTATGCAATTCATGGTAATGTTAAATTTTTAAAGTAAAAGTGGCATTCGCCTTATATTTCATATTCATCATTTTACTTAAATTTTTAACATTGCCATGAAATGACTCAAGATGTTTGAGAGCAGTTCCGACCTCATTACATTTCATATGGAGGATGTAGAATTTTAGATCTCACTCAAAATCTAGCAAACTTATTAGTTTTTTAGGATTTCGGGATTGGGGGGATTGCAATGTTTCCATTGGATTTTGTCATGTACTACAGTATAGAACTCGTATTTAATCAAGAGAACCAAGCCCTCTATGTATCTAGATGTTAGTGACATTGGTTTGTCAAAATCCTCTATCATAACCCTACTAAAAATGTACCCGTCACTCAATCAAAATCTTGAGTTGACATGCTACATTTTTCCTATATTATCTTAATTATTAGAGGGTGATACTAATAACAAAGATCCCAATATAAGCAATGATTTTGACAATATGCACGTATTTATTGTAGCATGATTTTTTTGGATGCTAGAGGCCATCCAAAGCCTATTTGTTGATGTATTTTCAGTTCAAATATGGATTGCACTCGATGTTATTTTCATTATGAGCACCCTTACATGCTATATAAATGAGAACTTGTAATTTGTGGACCTGTGGTTGATGAATATTATAACTACTAGATGAATTTTGTTATATGGTTTAGTCCATGTTTTTATGTATTTTTGTCACAAAATTCATCATTCTACATGCTTTTGTTGACATATATGAATCAAAATACATAAAAATATATATTATATAAAATTCACTCCCAAAACCGCTCCCAACTTGGGAGATTTTGAAAATGTCACTCTTCACTCCTGCTTCTGCTCCCACTTCCCACTTCTACTCCTGCTTCCCTCTTCCAAGCGACCTTTCTCCAAAACATACATGCATCACATTAATAATACCTCTATGATTTATGTCTAATGTGTGTGCTAAGATTTTTTACATGTTGCTCAACTAGTGGTCCTCCTATTGATGGTAAAATAGAGAAGACAATAGATATGGCACCTTCACCCTTTCCTTACATTAGTGATGAACAAGTTAAATGAAAGTGAAGGAGATAGTGGTATCGATTATTTCTTGGTAGAGGGAACATACATGCCACAGGAGATAGTGAAATAAACTATTGTTTGGAAGAGGGTGCATGTACGCTAAGGGCACATATGTCACACGTTCAGTTAATTTCAGTTTAGATGTTTCAAATTAAGCAATTTCGATTTTGGATAGATTTTTTCTATTATTAGAGCTTTCTTTTGTTTTCTTTAGCATGCATGATCTATTATTACTAAGATGATGCATATCCTTAGTCAATTAGAATACTTATGCATGAGAAATCCCCATCTTAGGTAGAGGACAAAGATCCCAAGGAAGGGATGCATTCTTGCGTGCTCCAGTTCATCTCTTGATGGAGACGCACTTACTTGGCACTCTTACTATGCAACTATGGTGCACTAGGTGATCATATTAGTGATATGATTTGACAAAGTCCAACCAGATAGGATTTTTCATGTCTCTATATTCATTGTCCTTTCTCTCCTCTTCCTATTCTATAAGTGAAATGAAAGTTGCGTCATTGTGTTAGTTATTGATGTTTTGTTTTAAACTATTTCAATATAAGATAGATATAATTGAGAGTTCAAAACTATGTGTTTTACATTCAAATCTTCCACAATATGTATCTGTAAATCAGCCAACTTATATCTTCCTCTTTTTTATTGCAACTTTCAAGTTTTCAGCTACCTAGTATTTAAGTTATTCTTTCTAGAAACAAAATCTGCTTACCATTGTTAATGAAAATAAAGCGATATAAGTATAAAGGGATGTAAAAAATGTTAATGAAAAAATGGATACTAACAATATCTAGTGAAAGTAGGGGAATTTTAAATTGAGAAGGTATATTAGGTTTGTATTGATAGGGGGTTAAATAAAGTAATTTTCGGAGGTGTTTTCTAAATGTAGTCAAATTGAGGCATTGTTTATTATGCCACGAACGCACGTGCTATGTTAGAGGTTCATTGAGTGAAGCCCCCATGTATCAGTGTTGACCAAGGGGGGATGGTCAATCTTGGGATCCTACTCATAGAGTTGTCTTGCATTGTCAAACCATTTAGAAGTTGTAATACTATTTTCATTTTGCATCTTTTTCAGTCGAAGATCCTTTGTTGGGATTATTTTTCCCAAGGAAGATTAGTTCTTCCCTCCTTGAAAACATGAAATTGACCTTTTTCTTTCTTAATATCTACTTGTAAGCTTTGAGATTTATGTTATCCTTGTTTGAATCTTTCCACATTCTCCTTGCCTTTTTGCATTCCTCGTCAAACCAAGCATTAACCGGAAAGCGATTTTTTTCAAACTTCCTAATTTTTTCCCTTTTGCACTCTGCAGGTGCACTTTGAATTAAATGTGTTAATTCGTGTCTATGAAGGTCGTGAATTCGGATTTTCTCCCTCTAGAAGAGTCTCTCTAGCATTATTTTGAAGGTATTACAATTTTCTAGAGTCAAAAGAAATCTGCCCTTTGGGAGATTTTGTTGAAAACACTGAGTTTTTTACTCTAATTGCTTCTTTCCAACCCAAGAGAAACTTAAATAAATTGGCTTGTGATATGATTTGAAGTCCCAAAACTGAGCTCCAATCAAAACTTCCTCCATTTTCTCACACAAACCATGAAGTTGTCTAAGATAAAACCTTTTTACCATGGCTATAAAAATTAATATTATATTATGAAATTTTAAAATTCCCTTACTTTTATAAAAAATCATTTTTCAAAATTATAATGTTAAAGTTCAAATACAAATAATAACAATATTTTTATTTTAAGGTGTAAAAAGAGAATATATTATTGAAATAATTCAAACCGATGTGACCCAACATTATTACATTATTATGTTTAAAAACTAATAACAAAAACAATTGAGAATGTTTTCGGATTAATCACATTATTAGGATTTGGTCAATGTTTCAACCCAACTAATGTGGTTCATCCTCAAGACAAGGGTGAAAAAGTCAATCATTCTTAAAGAATAAATAGCAATAATGGATCAAGAATAGCAATTAGGAATTAGTTATTAAAAAAATATTTAGTCATAAACTATCATTATATATATATATATATATATATAATATTATATTATATATATATATAATATATCTATATCAATTTGTAATAATAATAAAGATTGAGAGGATCCTAAGGAAGCATAAGGTGGCTTCAAACTTTAGTCCTTTAAATACCATCCAGAGCTCCATTAGATTTGTAAAAGACCCAGTGGACCCCAAGAATATGATAGGTGTTTACGTTATCCCATGCTCTTGTGGAACTCCCTACATTGGTGAGACTAGTCACTCTATTAATGAAAGGAGTTGTGAACATGCCGCTAACATCAAGCATTGCAGAACTCGCTCCCTTGCTTTGGCAGAGCATGCAGATAAATCTAAACATCACATCTGCATTGAGGAGGCCCAAGTAGTTGCTAGGGTTAGTCATTTCCATCATTGTAAACTGAAGGAGGCCCTAGAAATTGAAAAAATACCCAATAATTTGAATAGAGATGATGGTTGGATAATTATAAGAAGTTGGGTCCCTATCATGTCCTCCTAGTTTTTTAGGCTTCTTTTTGGGATTTATTTTGTTTGTTATTTATTTATGTAGGTATTGGTATCATTTTTATAGTATTTGTTGTTCATTTATTCTTCATTAGAGTTTATATTCTTGATCCTTCGTGTTTTTTTAAGTATTTTATCATCCTATTCGTTCTTAACTCTTTTTAGTATTTTTGTTATTTGTTTAATGGGCGTCAACCCCGTATTTTATTTTATTGTTGACCTTGTTTTATGTATTGATTACTTTTCTTTGAATATATATATATATATATATATATATATATATATATATATATTTCTTTTGACTTGTGTATATATTTTTGCTTTATTTTATTTATTTTCCATTAATTATTTTTATTTATTAAATGATACTTGTCTCGATTAGGATCTTAGGGTTTTGACTTATTTTTATAATTTTTACTTCCTTATTTGGAGTTTGACTCTTTTTTATAAATAATATTTGATTTTAATAAATAAATTTAAATATTATTTTTCAAAAAATATTGTTTAATATATTGTTACTTTATTAATATTTGTTTTTAATAAAATTATATTCATAATTTAAATATTATTGTTCATTGCTTGAAATTATAGTCTCTACATTTCTTTGTATTTAAGCCTTTGTTATTGTCTGCTTCTTCATCTGGTCTTGATGATGAACCACACTTGTTGGTTCAAAACACATTGGCCAAATTTTTTTTAATTATGTGATATCTATCAAAAGAATTTTCTTAATAATAATACTCCAAACACATCGACCGAAAGATCCACATTATTTTAACTAATTACTCATCGAAACTGTTTTTTTGGTTAGAAATTTACATTAAAATATACATATATACTTTATACTTTTTGCAGAGAAACATTTTGCGTTTAGTTTTAAGCAAAATACTACTATAGAAAATCACATGTAACAATGTCGTCCTCGAACGAAGAATTTTTGCAAAGCTTATTGATTCAAATCTTTCTGTAAGAAAGAAATTACTCTGACATCTTATTCTGAAATTCGATCACTGTGCTGCAAGGTCGCTTAATGAAGTTACACGGTACATTCCAGCCATATCCTTCATCCAAATCAGAAGGTTAATTTTTTCCACAGCTTGTCATGTAAGTATATACCAATGTTTCTTCATTGACATCTGGACGTTAATTTTTTACACAACTTTTCATCTAGCTATATGTTACTATTTCTGTTTCCTAAAAAACGCTCTACTTGTTTCTGTTTCCAATAAGATTTCAATCCTTTGCAATTTTTAAAGATTTTTTTTCTCCATTAGGAACTTAGTTTTTATCAAAATGACATGTGCTTGAGACTTTCTAACAAAAAATGACATGTATTCATTCTTACTTCTCCTGCTAAATGAGCTAAGAAATAGAAATGGTGTAATTTACCTGGTTAAAATGCCCTTCACATGTCTAATATGATTAGGTAATGTGTAGCATCCCATGCCATTGATCTTCGAACCAAGACCTCTACACCCCTGCTTTCGAATTTCTTCCCTTGAACTCAGCCTTTAAAAAGAAAGGGACATCGATCCTAGCCACGACATGGCTTCTAAAGACATTTTATCCATCCATGGGCAGAGCCGCAACATTTGCAATCAACTCCTCTATCACTTGGAACTAAATGCCTCTAAACTCCACACGCTAACTGTCGAAACCATGGGCAAATGCTTTAGTAACCTCGTCCTGGAAATCAATGCATCATCGGAAAAATTCGTCCCACTCAGCCTGTCAAAAATGCTCCTGAATATCAAGGTAAATCTTCAAAATATCATGACCTTTTTGTTCGCTATTGTTTAGCTTCCCGCTTTTCCCCATTATCTTTACATTTTAGCGATTATGCATAGGAGAGACCGGGATTCAATCATGTATCTCCACCGAGTAGCTTGAACCGAACAACGTTCCAATGATAAAGTTAACAAAACTTACAAATGAAACAGTGAAATTATTAATGCGGGAAAAAACAATGATGTCTTAGGCATACTAAGTGATTGACATGTGAAATAGTGTTTTAACCCTTCGATTATTGCAAAACCACATCATACTTGTTCGATGGTGGAAAACCTTCTTTTCAACACATACCTTTCACCTTCAGATTTATCGTGCAATGACTAGGCAATTATTATTTCGTTGATGACATGGAACATGTCAGCGCATTTCAAAAATTGAAATTGAAATTTCAAGTTTGTCGTTAATACTCCAATTATCAGCATTATTTCCTTTTTATTACAAATATTTCGCCGACACTGTAATTGTCAACATTTAAAAATTTTCAAACTTAACTAAATGTGATAACAACATCAACATACCATGTCATCCCAAACTAGTCCACATGCCATGTCAGCATGCCACATCAAAATTCACCTATCTGCAAGATTTGGATTACTCACATATACTTCATATATCTTTTGTGTGGTCTACTGTGCTCGCAACAAGAATCTAGGTTTTTGTTGAAGTGTGTATGTGTGTGTGTGTGTGTGTGTGTGTGTGTATATATATAGGAATGAAAACATTATGACTTGATGGAATCAGTATTTCACCAACTAGAACAACAATTTCAAAAATGTCACAAGGGTGTGCTAAGTTCCTTCAACAATAAAATATTTAAAATAACATCAATAATGTCAAAAACATATTATAATAAAGAAATAATTTTTAAAATAACAAACACAATTAATGATAACTGTGAAAATGAAGTGTTATGTGTAATTGACCTGTGTTTACCAAAGAAACTTAACCAATCTATATATATAATATATATATAATTAATTCTCAATATATTTTTTAAACCAACTATTTTTTAAACTTTTTATTGAGTGGAGAGAAGCTCATTCTACAACCCAGCATGATGTGTAACCCTGTCCTTCATCAAAGTTGAAATTTTTCTCATATCGGCCAAAATAAAAAAATGAAAATTAAATAACTATAAAAAACATTTGATGTCAAGTAATAAAAAAATTTGCATGTGAAGAAATTGGATCCCTCTCTCCTCATAATAGATTCGTATTTAAAATGAATCTATGTTTGTTATATAGCCAAATATGAGGTGTAAGGGTTTTCGTCTGTCATCAAAGTTGAAATTTTGCTCATGTTAGCGAAAATATTTTATTTTTTAAATCTAAAAAAAAAAAAAAATTATATAGCATGTGAAAAGATTGGATCCCTCTCTGCTCATGTTAAATCCATATTAAAATAAATCTATATTGGTAATATTAAAACTATAAATAAATTTGACTATTTTGATTGTTATTGCTAGGTAGACGTAAACATGTAAACTTAAATGTAAACGTAAACATAAACATAAATATAAACATAATGTTTAACATTTAACATTTTTAATCCACCTTAATCAAAAATCAATCTAAGTATTATTATGTATAAAAATAATATATAAATTTAAAATATAAAGAGGTTTACGAACACTAAAAAAGATGTATGTTAAATAAATAAAACCTTTCTTTTAATATTTACTCCACATGTATGCTAAATAAATAAAATTATAAATCTTATGGGCCAAATACCATAGAACAAATAATTATCAATACCATGGGCCAAATATCATATTTATAAAAGAGGTATCGTAAATATATAAATATAAAAGAGGTATAAAGAGGTATGGTAAATTAATAAAAATATATCAAATAGGATTAGAAATCAACATCTAATTATATACCAAATACCATGGGCCAAATTATTATTAATACCATGCAATTAAATATTATTAACCCTATTATATTATTATTATTATTAACTTTAGATTAATACAATATTAAATTTGTTATATTATAATATATATATTAATATATCATGATATATATTCACTCTAATATATATGGGAGGAGTAAGAAAGGTAGAGAGGGAGAGGAAGACACAAAGATGGAGGGGGGAGGTGGAGGGGTTAGAGAAGGAGAAAGGGTGGGAGATAGTGAGAGGATTGGAGCGCAGAGAGAGAGAAACGGGGAAAGAGAGATGAAGGTAGGAGAGAAAGGGAGAGAGAGGAAGGATGAGAGAGAAAAACTTGCGAGAGAGGAGGAGAGAGGGAGAGATAGAGAGATGGTGTCACAAATCCATGTATCATAAACAGTAAAATAAAATAAAATATTACATGACAAGACATTCTTGGTGATATTAAAAAATTCAATTATCAATATGATGGTGTCACTTTACCTTTACCCTTTCATTTCAATATTTAGCATAAGTATTGAGCTTATTATATTTTGAATCATTAAGTTAGTACAATACACATCTAACTATATAGAGTTGGTAAATTAATGTCGTGTACCGCCTTAACAATAACCCTCCATTATTTTAAATTTCCGGTAGACTGTTTATCACTGCATTTAATTTCTTTCCAAGCGACATGACCACCTAGGGTCTGGAGTCTTCCATTGTGCTCCAGCTAACCCTCCTGGCCTCGGTGAATGCTCCTCATCCACGGTGGTCCTGCTTGCTTTGCATCAGAGGGTGGGGGTTGATTGAGTCCGCCTATGCCTTGTTGCGGTCCTATCTCCTGGGCATTTCTTCGTCAAGGGTTTTGGAGTTCTTCTGCACAGGTGAGAGTGGCTACCTTATGACATGGTGGTTTTATGCTTCACTTGCAGCCCTTTCCCACCTGTCAATGTGTTTAACTCTATTGGTTTTGTCCATGGCAGACTTCCAGCGTCTTTGTCAGTGCTTAGCTATGAGGCGACATCCTGGATCCCTGTTGCTTTCAAGTAAACAAATTTGGGTATCTTTATAGGGTTTATGGCTTACCTCTTAATTTCTTAACTGATGAGGGCTTATAACTCTGCGATTTTCTACCCAGGTTAGATTTGGAGTGTTTCATTGTGAAATTGGAACAGAAGCTACGGTTCGAGCCATGGACTCGGTCGGCAATTCCTGGAGGAAAGAAGCCATGCCTAGCTATCAGGTCCAATGTTTAGCTGAGAGGCGTTCCACCTGGTCTTTAGATGATAATGTAGTGTCTGTTACAGTTGTCAAAACTTCTCGTTAAGACTGTTGCCTTGTCTTAAGGCTATTGATGGACTTATTTTGTATTTTTATACAAACTTAGTCTTTTCATTAAACATTTGTTGATTTATTTCAGTCGATGTTTGGTTAACATGTTTTGGAAGGTAGGCCATGTGGTTTATTACTCGAACCCGAGTCGAAGCTAATTTTCTCTTTTATGCTTCTTTAGAACTGGAATTATGGAGAGGCAGGTTTTTTTCCATGGAGACGAGCCCTCTCAAATCTAGTTCTATTTATATATTTATATTGAACTTTTATTCATTGGTTATTTTTGTTTCTAGACTTTCCTTCCATGTTTCATAGTCTATTCTGGACTTGTTTTCCTCTGGTCGGTGTTGTGATTATTAATTGGTCTATGGCCAGATTCAAGTTCATCTTTTATAGCTAAATAGAAGTGGTGCCATACCTGGTTTTATAATGGTTTGCAAACCTTCACAACTGAATTTTCGTATTTGGGGTGGCCATTGGGGTTTTGAACCCTTATCTGGTTTGGAACTACACTTTCATTCCAAATGTAATAATGGTATTTCGCTAAATACAGTTGTAATTCTTAACCCCTGTTGTGCTATCAATGTTCTGTAGTATTTTGTTTATGGTATTTCTTAATTGTATGGAAACTTTGTTATGTTATTTACTACCATATCATGATAGCCTTAAACAAGGTTATTCTATTATTTTCCTTTAGGAAATCACTAAAGTCATAATGGCATTCTTCGAGAATGAAGGTTATTATTTGATGTTTTCCTATATAGCTCTTCCATATGTTAGAATTCAACAGTTTATTCTTTTTGCACAGAACAGTATCGAATTCCTTCATTAACCAAATATTCTTTCTATTCTCGAACAGAGTAGTAAGAAATAATTCTTGTTAACAAATAGGCTTTCAATTCTTGAATGGGACAATAGGAACTATTCTTGTTAACAGTTTGTACTCTTTTTTTTTGTTTAAAAGAATAGAGCAATATGGATTTTACTTATCTAAATATTTGCAACGGTTTTCTACTGGACCTTAATTTTTGTTGCTTTCTTCCTCCCAACCGTGAGACCGCCGTAACCATCTTGTCTCCCCCCAAGTTGTTCCTCGCATGCGAGAACTGTCTTTTTGAGACTACAATCTCTCTTTTTCACCTATTTGGACCAAACCAGACTTAGCTTCAGAAAACTACCTGACATCTCAACGCATAATTCCCCTTTTCAATCCCCATCCTTGTTCTCTTCTTTGATCTCAGATACCCATATCCTCTTTATCTTTTCTTGAGAATAAATATTCAAGAAATTAGTTAGGAACATGTAACTACCAACCTAACTACTTGACATGTAAAAAAATTATTTACATATAATTGTCATTCTATTTTCCACATAACTTAACCTGAATTGATAGTTATATAACTTATAATAATGTTCAGTTTGTTTAGTCTGCAATAAATTAAATATTTACAATTTACTGGGGACATCACATCTTCCCCCTAAGATTAAACATCATCCTGATGTTTTTCTGCTGCAAATAGATTTGGACAAGTCTCTCTCATAACTTGTCTGTCCTCCCAGGTGGCCTCCTCTGACCCAAAGTGTTGTCATTGCACTTTAACTTGGGTGATAACTCATTTCCGCAGCATTGGTTGAATCAGGTAATTGAGAGGAAGTAAAGGGCAATACGAAGACAAGTTCAAAAGTAGGACTGGTCATTGTATTGTGAACAAACAAGACAAAGAACATAACCACCTACCACAAACAAGCCCTGTGTCAGAACCAAACCAAAATGAACTATGAATGACATACACCGAAAAAGGTAAGGTTGGCAGATAAAAATTAGTTAACAGACCTACCACCGATTTTCCTAGAAGCAACAGTCAAAGTCTAAGATCAAGTATAGGGATCAGATGGTGGGCATCAACGACCATGAAACATAAGAACCACCATCATGTAACAAGGCCACCACCTTTATAAAGACAATTCCTTGTCGGCAAGCAATGTGGACAAAAACCTAAGTCTGTAGATGAAATCACACAAAAGAGACAGGTGGGTGCATGGGCACACATATTGAATCCCACATTTAACATTCCAAACATGTGCTCCCTATTCTTAGATGTTTCCATGAAAAAACTGGACTTCTGGAAACTATCAAACAAGGGAATGTCGGGCAATACATCACTACCACCCACCTACCCCTCTTTAAATCGACAAGACAATAACCACCGTGATTGAACATGAAAACTGTAGGGAGGGAACGCATACACTGCCACTAGACAGGTGATGATGATACCTCTATCGTGAATTTGTGCCACTCGATCGCCCATTGATAGTGCATGCTTGTCAATCATGTGCTTTGGCAGCCTGTCAGTTCATAAATGCACCCCCATCGGGGATTCGTATGAGCGAGAATCACAATAAATGCTAGAGTGACTAAGGGGCATATATAGTATTTTTTTTATATTAGACCAAAGGTTGATGTGTATTTATATTAGTATTCGACATCACTTGGGGCTTGGTGAGGTGAAGCCATAATACCATCCACCATCATAGCACTTGATTGAATTGGAATTCAATGATCTATGTGTGTGATCCTTTCAAGATTAATATGGCCCATTTTCCATTACAAAAACCTTCATTTTTTATGTTAAAATCCTTAAACTAATGGGTCATGAGTATTAAATGAGTCCTCGGCCTTTTACTTTTTTACTTCACATTACCATTGAAACTCAATCTCAAACTAGTGCCTTTTGTTAGCATTGATGTTGTGATGAGTTGTTTGGTTAGCATTGATTTCAACCTAGTATCATGGTGTTGGAGGATGCATTAATGATGGTTAGCATTGATGTCAACCTAGTTGTATGTGATTATGCACATGCTAGTGAGATGGTACTTGGATTGTGCATTGATTGCAGACCTTAGCTTGATGGTTGTAGTTGTTAGTGCAGGTTGTTGGCTTGTATGTGGATGCCTTGGTAGCATATGGAGTTCAAGTCATGTCTATGGTACTAGGTGTGCATATGGATGGTTTTCAACTTATATGATTAGTTGCAAGGTCTATCATTGATGGTTGCAAATTTTGGATTAGTTGTGATGAAGTTTGATGGTGTGAGAGTTAGTGCAGTTGATGGATGGTGAAGTTTGATGGTGTGAGAGTTAGTGCAGCTAACGGATGACATCCAAGTCAAACTAGTTTTATTATTTATGATGATGGAATTGCTACAGTGGATTGATGGAAGGTTGTAAATGCTACAATGGTTTCTTGAGGTATATTTGATGTTTCCCAAGTTATGGGATAAGTTTCAGCAGTTTTTGAGTTGTGTTTAATGAGGTTTGACCATCCTTTGCACCATTCGCATTCTTGTCGAGTCATGGGAGTGGTTTTAGGTCCTTAGTCGCATGGATTCCAGCCTATGGAGCAACTGGATCTCCATTCACATGCAAAATGTGTTATGTTATGAAACCAACTCACAAATAGATATATCAATGACTTAAAAATTATACTCTTCGATGGGGAAACCTTGTTTACAATACATAAATGAACAATTCTTGGATGATTCAAATGAAAAAACCTCCTTTCTATATATAGGAGTCTAAGGGGTACCAATATAATCATATATGACATAACAATAATAATGTAAGGACACAACAATAACAATAATGGGCTTCTATGGGGACCACAACGGCACAACAATAACAATAAGGGGCTACAATGACAATAAAAATGAGGGAATACACTAGTATTATAGGGACCTAACATGCCCCTCTCCTTCAAAAAAAGTGTCATCCTCAACGATTTATTAGTTCTAGATGTTTCTGTATAAAATTATCATCATCCCATGTGAAATCTTCAATGGGTAAGTTCTTCCACTTGATGAGATACTCTGAAATTGATCGATTTCATAGTTGTCGAGTTCTTGTTTCTATGACTGCTTCAGGTTCCAAGATGATTTTTCCTTCCTCGTCAAGTTCTAGCAATATTGTTTGAACAAGGAGTTTGTCACCTATAACCTTCTTTAAGCATGAAACATGGAAAACTAGGTGCAGTCAGGAAGATGTAGGAAGCTCCAATTTGTATGCCATAGTACCAATATTTTGCAACACCTTGCAAGGACCATAATACTTTGGTGATAATTTATTATCCTTCCTAGCTTACTTGAGGGGCATTTGTTTGTATGTTTGTAGTTGTAAAAACACACAGTCACCTACATCAAAACTTCTTTCACTGCGGTGTTGATCTACATGTTGTTTCATTCTATTTTGCACCAAAGTGAGCTATCCTTTAAGACTTGGAGAACTTGTTGTTGATGCTCGATGTGATATTCCAATACATGAACCTTACAATGATTGTCCAATACTTTTTGGAGATCTAGAGAAATAGATTATTTCGATGTTTGAACCTCTAGTGAACATAATTGTGAAATTATACCTCGTTTTTCTTTATTTAGAAGCTTTGTCATGTCATTAGATCTGATTAGCTTTCCTTGTTTCCCTACGATGCCCCTTAATTCAACTTCCTTTCCTTCCCAAAAAACAATTCAAGAAATTTTCTTAAAACTAAAAGCTATCATACCCAAAGATTGTAACCATTGGACTCCTAGTACAACATCAACACCACCCATTGAGATTGAAAGCATTGGACTAATCAATACATATTCTCCCATGGATAGCTTGATATTATGGCACTTTCCAGAGAAATTTATGGTTCCTCCATTTGCAACCATCACTTGAAACTCTAGTTATGGATATAGGAAGTAATTCAATTTCTTGGCTATCTTACAATGAATAAAATTATGGGTACTACCTGAATCAATCAACACTATTACCTTTTTCTTCTTCATATGTCCTTCTATCTTGAGAGTTTGAAGAGTGGTAATTGTTGGGTTGTGTTATATTCTTTCCACGACTAAATAGTCTCAGCCTTGCTGACGGAGGAGATGAGACAGAAAAATATGGACAACCAGAATGGTGATGCCTTGTCTGTACGAGGACGGTCCCAGAACAGAAACAAAAATAAGTCATCAAGTGGGAGATCTAAATCTAGAGGGAGATCTAAATCTCCAGGAAAACCTACAAAGGTGGTGTGCTGGAAATGCGGAAAGGAAGGGCACTTCAGAAGGAGTGTAAATCTAAATCTCCTGATAAAGGAAAGGGATCTGATGATGCTCCTTCTGCAGAGTTGAAAACCACCTCAGATGAAGGTGGGGATGTGTACTTGGCTTCTTCAAGTACACATGTAGATCATGAGGCATGGTTGATTGACTCAGGTGCATCCTTTCACTTCACTCCCCATAGAGAGTGGTTCTCCGAGTATGAGAAATATGATGGTGGTGATGTCTTCTTAGGAGATGATAGGAAGGCTAGAATTATTGGTCGTGGAAAAGTAAAGTTGAAGTTGCAAGGTGGAAGGGTTAGAACCCTTCCGGGTGTTCTGCATATTCCTGCGTTGGCCAGAAATATGATTTCTGTAATCAAGTTGGATGATGCAGGTGTAAAGACAGTGTTCGAGAAGGATACTTGCAAGATGGTTTGAGGAGCACTGGTATTGATGCGGGGAGTTCAGATTGGAACTCTGTACAAAGCTGCAAGGTAGCACTGTTGTTGACGGGTGCAATAGTTCTATGGTTCCTGAAAATGGAGCAGAAAATCTAGTGGTCTCTGGAGAGAAGACCATGCTGTGGCATCAAAGGCTTGGACATATTGGAGAGAAGGGCCTGCGAATACTTCATGGTAAAGTTATGGTAGAAGGTATGAGTAACAGCTCTCTGGATTTTGATTCTGTGAAAATTGTGTATATGGGAAGCAGAATCGGGTGAGTTTCCCCTCTGGTGGTAAGAGGACGAAACAAATATTAGAGCTTGTGCACAGTGATGTGTTTGGACCTGTGAAAGTTCCATCACTGGGTAAGTCTGTGTACTATGTATCATTTATAGATGACTTCTCAAGGAATACATGGATATATTTCCTTAAGAAGAAATCTGAAGTCTTTTGAGGTTTAAAGAATTTAAGGCTCTGGTGGAAAATCAGACAGAGAAGAAGATAAAGGTACTGAGGACAGATAATGGTGGAGAATTCTGCGGTAAGGAATTTGAAGAATTCTGTAAGAAGTGTGGTATAGCACGGCAGAAGACTACTCCATATACACCTCAGCAAAATGGAGTCGCAGAAAGAATGAACAAGACGTTGATTGAAAGGGCAAGAAGCATGCTCAGTGGTGCCGAGCTAGGAAAATAATTTTGGGGAGAGGCGGTGGATACTGCATGTTACTTGGTCAACAGGTCACCTTCATCAGCATTGGAGGATAAGACTCCACAAGAAGTATGGACTGGTAAGAAACCCTCTCTTTCACATCTGAGGGTATTTGGAAGTGATGCATATGTACATGTTCCAAAGGAGAAACGAACCAAGTTGGATAGTAAATCTGAAAAGTGCATCTTTATTGGGTATAAGGATGGTTTAAAGGGTTATAATCTTTGGAACCCAGTAACAAGGAAGGTTGTGTACAGTAGAGATGTGGTGTTCTGAGAGGTGAAAGATGTTATTAAACATGAAGTCCAACCAAAGGAACCTGTGAAGATAGAGTTTGAACTAAAGGAGGAAGAATCAGACTCTGTAGCAGAGGAGGAATCAGATGATGAAAGCCACAAACTCCGGCTGTGAGAAGATCAGCTCGAGAAAGAAGGCAGCCATAAAGGTATAGTCCATCTGCTTTCTGTTCAAATTTTGCTTTGTCTGTTACTGATGATGATTCCCGAACTGTGAAGGAAGCAGATTCGAGGATGGAAAACTCTGGAAAGAGGCCATGGTTGATGAAATGGCATCTTTGCACAAAAATGAGGCTTGGGATCTGGTGGAGTTGCCGGCTGGAAGGAAACCCATTGGCAGCAATGGGTGTTCAAGAAGAAGACAAATGCAGAAGGGAAGGTGGAGAAATACAAAGCTCGGTTGGTAGCAAAAGGTTATTCCCAGGTGCCGGGAATTGATTTTGGTGATATTTTTTCTCTTGTTGCCAAGGTAACTTCTATTAGATTACTTTTGTCTGTTGCTGCTGCTTTTGATTTTGAGGTAGAACAGATGGATGTGAAGACAACATTTCTTCACGGGGATTTGGAAGAGGAAATCTACATGAAGCAACCTGAAGGATTTGCGGTGAAGGGTAAGAAAGAATCGGTATGCAAGTTAAAGAAGTCCCGGTATGGGTTAAAACAGTCACCAAGGATGTGGTATCAGAAATTCGATACATTTATACGAGGACTTGGCTTCACCAGAAGCAAAGAAGATCACTGTGTGTATTTTAAATTAATTGGTGACCGTGTTATTTA
>APFE030604886.1:36068-62324 GCA_000404065.3 Pinus taeda
AAGAACCTGATTTCAGCAGAGGTCGTGAAGCGGTTGGGCCTACCGACTACACCACACCCACAACCATACAGTATTGGGTGGCTTCATGAAGGGAGAGATCTCAAAGTTCGCCAGCAGTGCCGCCTTCCATACAGCATCAAACCATTCACCGACGAGGTATTGTGTGATGTTACACCTCTGGATGTTTGTGATGTATTATTAGGCCAACCATACTTGTGGAGGCGACATGCTGTGTATGAGTCAAGGCCTCGCGCTGTCGTTATTTCTTTGAATAATTCATTATACAGGATACCGGAGGTAGCCCCACCTACTGCCACATCTTTGATCACTGCTAAGAAAGGCAGCAAGCTCATCTCACAGACCAGAAAATTCATCTGTATGGTTCACTCCAAAAGTAAGGGGAAGATCGTTGCTACATCCATGACCCCCGCAAAGGGTTCCTCCACACAGCAGTAGCAGCAGAAGGATACAGTCATGACAGAACACAGGAACAACTTCTCCTCACCAACAGGGGTACCACATAAGTTTCAGGTGGGCGACAAAGTTTGGTTACATCTGCAGAAAGAACGCCTTACAAGAGCCCATCAGAAGCTCAGACCACTCCGACATGGTCCTTACACCAGTACCAAGGCTACGAAGCACATCACTCCTCCATTCCTTCGCCTGCACCCAGTGTTCAATGTGGACCATCGTCGACCATGCTTCCCACCATTACTGGACACATCAGGCAGTGCAGAACAAGTTCAGCAGATGGAGGAACTCAACGCAATGGGGACCATTGCTTCCTAAGGGGGGAGGAATGATCCAAGTGGATGTTGGTGGCCACCCACCTATCCCATTTGGACCCCCACAATTTTCTCTTTCAGCATTTTCAGTTTCCTTAATTATAGCACAACGTACTATTTTTAGCAGTTTTTCGGGTCCTGAACTTCCGGAGCCGTTTTGAGGCCCTAAACGACGTTTATTGGGGAATCCGGGGGCAACATGCGTCCATGCAATGGACCGATGATGCTTGTTCCAACAATGGTAGTTCTCGGATAGATCTTTCTAACGAGCTATCATACGCGTCAAACGGAGATCCTATGCCAAAGTTACGACCCCGAGAAATTGATGTACCAATTTACCCGAAACGGGGCCCACAATTTGGCGTTTCATCTTCTAAGGGTCGGTTTTGGAATGTGAAGGGTTTTCCATTGTTTCTCAATAATAAATAGGCCTTCGAGCCTCATTGTAACACAAGTTCGGAACAGTTCAGAGACATTTAGCCGCACATCTCTTCTCAGAGATAAGCTACCATCGTCCTAGCTGGTTTAATTCCAATTCTGGTTGTAAGCATATTTCAGTATTTTCCATTAATGAAATGAAGTGTTATTTCCGCTGCATCTCTTTATTTATGGTTATCGCATCTCTGTATTTATGGTTATCTCTGTAATCTATTGCGTTCCTGTTTAAATCCGGATCAGAAGCCGACAAGTATGACAAATGCAGAATGGGAGATTCTCGACAGAAAGGCACTAGGAATAATATGCTTGTGTATGGAAGCATCGATGGCATGCAAAATTTCGAAGGAAATGAAAACAAAAGGTTTAATGATGACATTGGAAAAACTATATGAAAAACCATTGGCCTCAAATAAGGTATTTCTTATGAAGTGTCTATTTGATATGAAGATGTTAGAAGGTGGATCTATTGCTGATCATTTAAATGATTTAGCACGGTTACCAATCAATTAAGTTTTGTAGGAATAGATTTTGATAATGAAGTTAGGGCTTTGTTGTTTCTGTGCTCATTGCAATGGCTTAGTTATGGTTATCAGTAGCTCTGTCTCTAAATCTAGTAATTTAAAGTTTGATGATGTTGTTGGTGCTATCCTTAGCAAGGAAATGCAATGAAAAATCTCAGGGGAGGCATCAGATAATGATTTGAATGTAGAGACTAGGGGAATAAAAATGAAAAGAGGAAGGAGCCCAGGATATCGCAGTAAGTCAAGAAAAGGCAGATCCAAATCTAGCTTAGGGATAGTGTGCTGGAAATGCAAGAAGAAATGACACCTGAAGAAAGACTGTAAATATCGAAAAGGAAAAGAAGGAGATGGACAACAAGAGAACAATCATGAAGCAAATGTGACAAATGATATGTTTCAAGATGCTTTGATTCTTCCATTAGAGATTATTATTGATGCTTGGGTGGTAGATTCAGGGGCCTCATTCCATGCCACACCTGATAGGAAACATTTTCATGACTATTTTCAAGGAGATTTTGGACACATTCGTTTGGGTGATGATAAACCCTGTAAAATCATTGGAATGGGTAATGTTTTTATAAAGCAATAGAATGTAAACAAATGGCTATTGAAGGAGGTAATGCATGTTCCAGATTTGGAGAAAAATATAATTTCAACAGGGAAGTTAGGTGGTGAAGGTTGTTTAACTACATTCACAGAGAAAAACTGGAAAGTAACTAAAGGAGCTCTAGTAATAGAAAAAGGAGAAAAAGTTGGTACGTTATATTTTTTTCAATGGTATTTATAATTTTTTTAATGATTTAACCTCCATAGGAGCAGATACGACATTGTGGCATCATAAGCTCGAGCACATGAGTGAGAACAGGTTGCATATTCTTCACTCAAGATATTTGTTTCCAAGTTTGAAGAATGTTGATTTTGATTTATGTGAGAATTTTGTTTACATAAAATAGAAGAGAGTCGGATTTATCAGAGTTGGGAAGGAAAAGAAGAGAGAAAAAATAGAGTTTGTGCATACAGATGTATGGGGACCAGCTCATGTATCATCTCTTGGTGGCTCTTTCTATTATGTTACCTTTATTGATGATGCAACTAGAAAAACCTTGAATTATTGTATTTGGAATAAATATGATGTGTTTGATACTTTCAAGAAATGGAAAGCTTTGGTTGAGAATGAGACAGGAAAGAAGCTGAAGTGTATCGAATCTCACAATAGAGGTGAATGTTGTAGCAAAGAGTTTGATAAATACTGTTCAAAACATGGAATTAGTAGAGAGAAGATAGTTCCAGGAATGACATAGGAAAATGGTGTGTTAGAAATGATGAACAAGAAAATCATGGAGCATGCAAGGTGCATGAGACTGCATGAAGGATTTCCCTTACAATTTTGGGCAAATGCTATAGATACAATTGTTTATCTAATAAACAGAGGCCCTTCAAGTTCCTTGGATGGTGGTATTCTAGAGGAGGCATGCACAGGTAAAAAGGTAAACTACTCATTTTTAAACACTTTTGGTTGTAAAGCCTTTGTCCACATTAATAAATAAAATAGAACAAAGCTTGAGGTAAAATCAAATAAATGTATCTTTACTGGATATTGTGTTAATGATTTTGGTTATCACTTATATTATTATGAAAATCACAAACTCATTAAGAGTAGATATGCCATAGTCAATGAAAACGTATTGTATAAGGACCATGTGAAGGAAAAGAAATAGGAAAAGGAAAACAAAGAATATGCAGTGCTTGATGAGATCACAGAAAAAGTAAAGATGCTTGAAAATCTTAATGATCAAAGATATACAAAGATAAGTAGACCCCCTGAACAATACTCTCCTTTATTATATTATGTATTTTTGACTGATTTTGGTGAACCGAAAATATATGAAGAAGCAATGCATATATAAACCAGGAAGAAGTGGGAGTAAGCCATGGAAGAATAAATGGAATCCTTGATTCATAACCAAGCTTGGGACTTATTCAAGTTGCCTTCAAGTAAAACAACATTGCAAAATAAATGGGTTTATAGGTTTAAGGAAGAAGATGGAGGAAAACAGAGGTATAAGGCTAGACTTGTGGTGAAGGGGTTTGCACAAAAGAAAGGTATAGACTTTAATAAATAAAAAAATCTTCTATTGTTAAAATGACTTCAATCAGAACTATTTTAAGTCTAGTGGCAGCAAAATATTTGCATCTTGAGTAGTTAGATGGAACGAAAACCTTTCTCCTTGGGGACTTGGAGGAAGAAATACATATGCAACAACCACAATGGTATGAGGTCAAAGGAAAGGAGAAATTAGTGTGAAAATTGAAGAAGAGCTTGTATGGCTTAAAACAAGCTCCAAGGCAATGGTATCTAAAATTTGACAGGTTTATGTATGAACAAGGTTATACTAGATGCCACTCTAGCTATTGTGTTTATCTTAAAGAGCAAAATGATGGTAGCTATATGGTATTGCTATTGTATGTAGATGACATGCTTTTTGTAGGGTCTAAAATGTAGGAAATAAATGTGCTCAAGAAAAAATTGGAAAACTCATTTTCATTGAAGGATTTGGGTCCTGCAAAACAAATCCTTGGTATCAGAATAACTAGAGATAGGAAAAATTGCAAATTCACATTGTCTCAAAGTGAGTACATAGAAAAGGTGTTGGAAATGTTTAATATGTAGAATGAAAAACTAGTAAATACACCTTTGGCTAGCATTTCAAACTAAGGAGATGTGTCCCAAGACCCAGGAAGAGATGGATTATATGTGTAAAGTTCCATATGCATCAGCAATTGGAAGCTTAATGTATGCAAGGATATGCACAAGGCCTGATATTTCACAAGCAGTGGGAGTTGCAAGCAAGTATATGAACAATCCAGGAAAGGAGCATTGGATGGTAGTGAAATGGATTCTCGGGTATTTGAGAGGTACCAAATATCAAACATTATTTTTGGTGGTTCAAACATTTCTCTACAGGGATATGTTGATGCAAATATGGCAGGTGATAGAGATAATAGGAGGAGCAGCACAGGGTATATGTTTATTGTAGGTGGAACAACTGTTAGTTTGGTTTCAAAGTTGCAAAACATTTTTTCACTTTAAACAACAAAAGCAGAGTATGTTACTGCTAGGGAGTTTAGTAAAGAAATGTTTTGGTTAGAAAGGTTTATGGATGAGTTGGACAAGAAACAGGAGATGGGAAGGTTATACAGTGACAGCCAGAGTGCCATTCATCTTGCAAATAACTCAACATTTCATTCCAAGACTAAACATATATATCTCAAGTACCATTTCACACAGTGAGTGTTGGAAGATGGACAATTGAAGCTGAAAAAGATATACACTAGCTAGAATCATGTAGGTATGTTAACAAAAGTTGTAACCAGGGATAAATTGACATTATTTTAAGTTTTAGTTGGTCTTCGAGTATGATGATGAATATGAGAAACAACTAGGTCCAAAGTGGAAGCATTGTCCAACAAGTGAAGTAGAAAAGGAGCTGCTATAATCTGTCTCCAAGTGGGAGATTGTTGGGTGTGGAGCTTGATTATCTTCTTGATTGTTCATAGGTTTTTGTTTCAGCCACGTTGGATCCCTGTTCCTAATGGGGTAGAAATTCCTCCTATTTAATCACCGTCAGGGGGGTCCAAGGGGTGGGGGGAGGTGATGACAACTGTTATGAGCCCCCCCTGGCAGGGGTTCGGGGGCAATGCCCCCAAAGTTAAAAATACATGAAAATTTACCTTGTAAAATATTGTAATTTCATAGTCAATTTGGGTCATTCATTAGGTGGATGATCTAATAGTAGAAGTTATGTTAATTTAGGGTTTTTTTCCCTAGAAGGAAACCCTCAATTTATATGATGGAATTTTATTACAACTATGTATGATTATTTGAAGTGAGAGAAAGTGAGGAGACTGTGGGAGAGAAAAAGGAAATTACAGCGGATCGATTGTAGGTTGTATCTCTTCATTTTGCTAGATAATATAAAAGGAAGGATTGGTTGTTTCTTCGTGGACGTAGCCCAAATTGGGTGAACAATGTATATTTGTCTCTCTCTTATTTTATGCATTTATATATTTGCATTTCCACAATATTTTATGTATTTCATTGCTCCATTAATTAATTTCTAACATGGAAAAAATTCAATTGATGGAGGAAAGAGTGACTACTCCCAATATCTTACTAAAGTATTCAATTTGTTCTCATGGTAGAGGTTTGGTCAAGATATCGACTACATGTTATTTTATAGGTACATGCTCAAATTTCATAATATGATTTGAAACTTGTTCTCAAAGGAAGTGGTATTTGGTTGGAATATGTTTTGTCTTGGAATGTAAAACATGGTTTTTGGAGATGTTGATTGCACTGGTGTTATCACAGATGATTGGAATGGGTCTGCATATATCACCTACATGTCTTGTAAATTTTGTTTCATCCACAAGATTTGAGTGCAACAAGAAGTTGTTGGTGTATATTCTACTTCAACGGGATAAAGAAAAATTGAGGTATGCTTCTTGTTCAACCATGACTCAAGACATTCACAAGAAAGAAAGCACCACCACTTGTGCTCTTTCTATCATCTACATCATCTGCCCAATATGCATGAGTAAAATTTGTTGGTGAATTTTTTACCTGTTGGATACCATAGACCATAGTCTATAATGGCTCTCAAGTATCCAAGAATATTATTTACTGTGAGGAGATGACTCTATCTAGGGGCTGCTTGAAATCTTCCAACAACATAAACTTCCTACATGATATATGGTCTTGAGGTTGTCAAGTATAAAAGGTTTCTAATGAGAGATCTATATAAAATTTGATATACCTATAGCGATTCATCTTCTTTGTTTAGTTTACAACTAGTGACCATTGGTGTATTTACTAGAGACCATTCCTTCATGTTAGACTTCTTCAAAAATTCCTTGAGGAACTTGCCTTGTGATATAAAAATTCCTTTTGTTGTTTGAATGGTCTGTAAGCCAAAGAACTAAGAGAGTTCTCCAAGCACTGACATCTCAAAATAAACATTCATATCAGTTGTAAATTGGTGATTTAGATCATATGCATCACTTCCAAATATTATATCATTAACATAAACAACAACGACTAAATGTTTTCCATTATAAGTTTTCACATATAAGTTGTCAGTTGCACCTCTTTTAAATCCACACTTAAGCAAATATCTATATAGCTTGGAGTGCCAAGCCTTAGGATCTTGATTAAGACCATATAAGGCCTTTTTCAACCCGAAAAGATAATCAACATTATTTGACAATTGAAATCCTTCATAATTTTCAATGTATAATTCCTCCTATATCTCGCCATTTAAAAAGGTAGATTTGACATCCATTTGGTATATTTTGAATTTCTTGTAACTAGAAAAATCCAAGAACATTTTAATTTCCTCTAGTCTTGCAACTAGAGTGAAAGTATCCTCAAAATCCAATCCTTCAACCTAAGCATATCCTTTGAAACTAACCTTGCCTTGTTTCTTACTACTTCTCCATTTTCATTCAACTTTTTCCTGAAGACCCACTTTATGACAATAATGTTCTTATTTGTTGGTCTTGGAACTAGCTTCCAAGTATGATTCTTTTCGATATAATCAAGCTCTTTGTCCATAGCCTTTACCCAATTTTCATCCTAGCTAGCCTATGAAAAATCCTCTAGTTCTATCATGGACAAGACTACATGTGCTTGAGTAGGGGGATTCATTAGTCTTCCTTTTGTTTGAACACATGCATGCAAGCAAGGAAAATTTTAAGGATGGAAATTTATCTTAAAGTTTAGAAACCTTGGCAAATCCCACTAGTCCATAATATGAAATCTATAAAATGTTTGGAGATATTTTTGTAAAAATATTCAAATTTATAATATTTTTATATAGTCTATATATAACATTTTGGCGATTTTTAGGGTAAAATAATTTCATTCTATAAAATTTGGGTGAATCATTTTTACAAAAAAAATTGAAATTAGCGAATCTATTTTTTGGAAAAAGTATAGAAAATTAGCCCATGGGCAAATATTAGCGCCTAAAATTTTCCCTGCATGTAAGTCACCTACAATCTGATCAATTAGGTGTTGTTTTTTCACATACCTGGAACAATATTTTGGCTGAAGTCATTTTGGTTCTTCAATGACTTCATCTTCAACTATTTCATCCTCATCCTCATCATGGATGACTTTTTCATTAGAGCTAATGTTTGTTGGTTGTTTATCTTCAAAATAAGTGTGCTCGTCAGCTTTAACATCAATACAATCAACTATGCTTCTTGAGTTCTTGTTGTATCATCTATAATTGTTGTAACTTAGGCTTACCATATCTATAACAACAATAGCCTTTACTATTGTGAGAGTACCCAAGAAAAATACCTTCATTAGCTCTTGCATCAAACTTGCTAAGATTCTCATCGTTGTTCTTGATGTAGCACTTGCTCCTAAATACCATGAAATGATTGATTGTAGCTAGTCTTCCATATCATAGCTCATATGGGGTTTTATCATTGTTTGGTATGAAGTGTGTTTTTTCCTAAATCAAAATTGCTATATGTATTTCTTTAGCCCAAAATCTTTGCAGTATGCTTCTGTCACCCATCATAGCTCTAGCTAGATGTTAGATAGACCTGTTAGCTCTCTCTTCTACACCATTCTATTGTGGAGTCTCAACTATAGTGAATTGTATATTAATGTGATGTTATTTGAAATTATCATCAAATTCCTTGGAGGGGAACTCACCACCATTGTTAGATCTTATACATTTGATTTTACAATGTCTCATTGTTAGCAATAGCCTTAAATTTTTTGGAAAAGGCCTCTGATTTTTCTCTTGGGAATTCTACTTGAATCATTATGTTGATGTCATCAATGATAAGCATGAAATACAATTTATCTGAGGGTGACTGAGTTCTTGAAGGACCGCACAAGTCCATGTCTACCAACTACAATGGCCTGGTTGTGAAGTTTTCCTTGGATTTGAATTACAATCAAAATTTCTCACCAATCTAGCATGATTTTCAAATGGTGTTTTCAAGATTGGAGATATTTGGAAAGTCCCTAACTACATTTTTCTTACCTAAATTTACAATATGATCAAAATCCAGTTGTCTCAACCCCCTGTGCCATAGCTAACTCTCATTAAACTTGCTTAAGAAACACTTTTCAAAATTTTCTTTCAAAACATAAACATTGTTTTCAGTTCTTACAACTTCAAACTATTATTTCACCTATGCTTGTAGACTTGATTTGGAAATTTTTAGATCTAAACAATACATCATAACCTTGGTCACACATTGTGGAAGCACTGAGAAAATTATGTTTCATGCCTTCAATAAACAAAACATTATTGCACTTACCTCTTCCATTCACTAGGCTAACGATTCCTTTGCCCATAATCTAGCTTGGCGCAACATTTTCAAAGGTCAGATTACCTTTGGTTACTCGCTTTAGTGAAAAAAACTTATTTTTATCTCTTGTCATGTGCTTGGAACAACCGTTGTCAACATAGCAACGATTGTCTTAGTTTTGAGCATATAAAACTAGGTCACAATTTTCTTCTTTTTTCTTCTAATTCCACACCTTCGGATGTTGGTTCGATTGCTTAGTTTCAAGTGATAGGATATTATTCCTAAGTTTGCAAATAGTTGCTATGTGCCCATAATTTTGAAAAATATAATATTGCATCACATTAAATAGTGGAGAAAATGATTATTTTAGTTTAGGGGTCTAACACTCTTCACATCAACAATAAGCTTCAAGCCCCTGAAGATGGGTGAAGGGTTCACCTGAAACATTGAGAAAACATTGTTTGTGATACACAGTCCTCCAGAAGTCCTCAACATCAACAATTTATTGACTGTGGAAATATCCATGTTAAAAAGAGTATGGGTTTGTTTCTCCTTTGTTTGACAAATTGATTATCAATATGACAAACTCTTCTCTATGATATGATATGCCTGAATGATAGGTTTACCCTACAATTTTCAACTTAATGACCATAGTTAGTGCACGCAAAGAAATATCTAGAAAAAATACCCTCGTGCCTAGTAAAATATTGATTCATATAGCTTGGTTGTTGAATTATTTGAGATATACCAGCTTGTGGTGTGATTTGAGAATGTGTATTTATCTACTGAAGATTTTGATTTGATTCCTGTGTATTTAATTTTGGGTTTGTAGCGTTATTTTTCCCATGCTGAGTCGAATTTGATTTATCTTTTTTTATCTTGTAACTGCAACTTTGACTATGTGTTGCCTTTTTCTCTTTGTTGTTGCTTTGGGTTTGTTGAGTTTGTTGTGTTGATTGAGTCTCTCACAACTTCAACAAAGTTTATAGTTTTCTTTCCTTTAATATTTTTTGTTGAGTTTGACTTGAATTCAAATCCCAACATTGTTTTCACATGCAATGGTCTCTAAATATTAAGTATCTCATTTAAACAATCAGTCCCCTTGTTGGACCTTTTATTGAAACTCGGCTACATTTTGGTCTTCTCAAGATCCTTTCTCAGAGTCACAATTTCTCTTTCAAGATTCTCACATGCCTATTGTTTCTCTTTTAGCTTCTCATTCAATGTGTCTTTGATCTTCTTACCTTCTTTAGTTTGCAAGAACAATGATTCCATACCTTTAGAATTATTCTTGGATAACAATTCTTTTTGCAATTTATTTTTCTTCCCCAACCTTTGAATCTCCTCAAGAATGTTGATCAACTCACTCTCTACATCAACTTCAGCTTCTTCTTCTTTAGATTCATAATGTTTTTCTTCTTGGGTTTTAATGGCCATAAGCATAAGATCTTTTGATCTTTCATGATCTCTATCCTCATCTGAATATTGGCTGTATTCACTTTCAGAGGAGCTAGTATCTTGAGTGTAAAAGCTCTTCTTTCTATTATTTTTCTCCTTTTGAAACTTTATATATTTATTCTTGGGTTCATGCTCATTATTCTTGTTATTCAAACACTTAGAAGCATAGTGACCTACTTTTCCACAATTAAAGCACTTAAAATGTAGCTTACCTTTGTACTTGCATGAGCCTCTCTTGAGCTTTCTCACGAAATTAGCCTCCTCTTCATCTGATTCACAACATGAGTTGTCAGGTTCTTCCTTGGGATTTTTTTCCTTTATAGTTTGCCTCCCTTGTTTATATTTTCCTTTTGAAATCCTCACCTCATAGGAAGTAAGAGTACCAAGCAATTGATCCATTATGAGAGAGTTAAGGTTTTTCATTTCCTCAAGGGATGAAACTTTGAGATTAAATCTCTCAGGAAGAGATCTCAGCACCTTTTGGACTACCACTGATTCCTTTATATCTTCATCAAACCTCTTATGGTATTGGCAACTTCATCAACTCTATGAAAGAAAATTGCAATTTCTTCATGATCAGGCATCTTCAAAGATTCAAAATACATTATAAAGCTTGGAGTTTAGATTTCTTTACCTTGCTATCACCTTCATAGAAGTTGCTCATTTTGTCCCATATTTCCTTAGGAGAGGTGCAATCCATGACTTTAACTATTAGGTAATCCAGCTAAAAGTGCATTCATTGCCTTAGTGTTATATGTGAACTCTGGCTTATCATCTCTAGTAATCATAATTAGAGGATACTCATAACCATCTTGAATGATGTCCCAAATATCTATACCAAGAGATTGGATATAAGTATTCATCCTTACCTTCCAAAAAGTATAGTTCATTCCTTTGAACACAGGTGCCTTGTTGGCTTGTCCTCCTTCTTGGTTAACCATTGTCCCTGATCTTCCTTCCAACTACTATACTGAACCTGAAGGAACTTAGCTCTTATACCAATTGTTAGAAACCAGGATAATATTGAGACGGGGGTGAATCAATATTATGACAAATTCAAAACTTTCTTTCAAAACTTAAATAATACTTAACACCAACAACAACAACCAATAACACATCAAACTTATAAATCAGGACACAATATATAACGTAGAAACCCAACTAGTAAAACCACCAATTCTTTTATATTATGATGCAATTCAAGCTCCAACTTCAAGTACATCAATTTGTAGGCTACTACCCACTACAAGGCTTCAACCCTCTTTCTTGTTGCAAGCACCAACTTGTTGATTTCTCAAGCTCCAACTTGAAGGAATCTCCAACTACCTATTATACAAGCACCAACTTGCACAACCCTCTTGATCCTTCTTTCATACAATTTTCATACTTATACCATGAAGGCTTTCCTTCTTCAAAAATAGTTTTATGTCCTACTCACGGAAAATTACCTATCTCAATACACCTCTAATTCCAATTACATTCAATTATGTTCATTCTTTGTTGCTTATAAAGAATTTAGAGCTACAAATTTTAGTTTTAACCATTAGATCAACTTCAACTCTTATTTCTAAATTAATTGATATCTTGATGTTCACTTGTTGCTTAATTATAGATCCACCTATGTTATTTATGTGAACAAATCCAATCTTGTAACCTACATGTTGTTATGGCGTGATTTTTGTGTTTAATCTATTAATTTAGCCAACTTTGGTCTTTACACAAAGTTTAGTTGGACATCCGCACTTATTTGGATTCCAAGCATAGCGTAGCATTGCAAAATATGGCATACTATGCCAATATCATAACTGTGGACCGATTTTTGTAAGCCCCATAGTCCTTAAGCCACAAATTTTATTGACCACAGGATTAACATATCCAATCAATATGTAGACCATTTTACCTAAGCCCCAAATAGTTGAACTCATGGATTTTCATGGTTTGGGCCCACTTCCCATAAAAATACTTAACATGACCCTCGTAACTCCTTTCGATAACCAGATAGAACATTGTTTGATAGGAAACTTCCCATTCCTCTGTTTGTCAATTTCAGCTTGTTGCCTTGTTGTGCCTTCCTCTCCACCACTGAGGGGAGACATGATTTTTTTTTTCAACTGACGAAGACATTTATATCCCTCAGTTTATCAATCTTGACCCTTTCACATATGTGCCTTCCACTGGACCTTTAAGGCGAGATGTGAAACTTCATGTCTGCTAACGAAGAAGTTTCTCTCTTTGCCTTCATCTCTCAGTCATTTCTATTGCTTGCCATTAACAAGACCACCGAGAGTGAGATGAAATCATCCATGTTGCCACATGTCACTTTTTGGTTGGTCCACATTTCATTCGATTTTGGCCCACTTATCCACTTGAAAGAATTGAATATGCATGCCACGTTTCCTCCACCTAGACTAATGCATCATCTTGAGTGGACGTCATGCTGACATCGTCATTTCCATGTCACTTTCCACCTATAATCCCTGTCATGAAATCGTGCCACCTGTGCGTTGAGTCATGTCTTTCATCCAATGTGGTTGCACCATTTTTTATCTACTCATTAGACCACTTCACCTGCCACCTGGTGCCATGTCATACGTACGAAAGAGAGGAGTCTAAGACTTATGTTTTTTGCAAGTTCCTTCTATAAAAATTTAAGGTAGAGGTTAATGTTAACATCCCTTGAAATGAATTCTATCCATCTATATTGATTTATCTATATTTGTCTCAGTATCAAGACCTTGGTACCCTTGGCACACTTAACATATAACTCCATTCCTAAGGTGAGATGTGAAAATACCTAGAACACAATGATGATATGTCTATATCCTCGATCTCTTTTACCATAGGACATTGGGACCCTTGGTATTATATGTCAATGGGAATGAGGCTATGGCAAGGTGCTAAATGTTTATAACAATCGCTAGGAATAAAATATCATCTATCACCCTATTAACATCAGGCCGTCAGGCCTTTGAACATAGTGCAGTAATGATAAAAGGTCAGGGAAATATATGTGTCTCCTGGTGGGACCGAAACCCTAGGGAACAATGATGTTGTTGACTAATATGTAGAAGTATTGTCCCTCTTGAGCTTATAACTTAGCATATTATGTTAACAAAGGAATTTGTTAAAAAACACAAGGCTTTTTACAAATCTTGAGGCCCAGAACCCTATCAAATTTCAAGCTGAAATAACTTTTGAACCCTTGGGAAATTTTCAAGCTTCGATATACTATTATAAATTTGTTTATGATACCTATCCATATGGGAAATTTTAAAGGGAATCTGAGGTAATACTTTGAAACAAAATTTTCTCCAAAAATAGGATCCATTCTGGACATAAAAATACCTTGAACATGTAAGGCCACACACTTTAACATCAATGACAACATTGTTTCAGCACAATAATATATACATATTTGGAAATATTATTAGTGAGAAGGTTCCTTGGTTAGAGAAGAGGTTTGAAGGCCTCAGAAGAAGGAAATTGCATGCAATGGCTTCTCTAGATTGATGGAGAAGTGGACTAGTTGTTAGCAATGAGAATGAAGTTTTTGGGTGGCTTCTTGGTTGGGAGGATTGTTGTAGTTCAGGGTTTTTTTAGGAAGCATCATTACCCTTTTAAAGTTCCATTCATCTTCTAGGGTTTTCTAATAATATCCTTTTCCCACATGCCTTTCCAAAGAGTAATTTTGGGAAGGAATGCCCTGGTGTAACAATTTATGAAATTTTGGGTTTAAAGGCCTTAGCCTCAACCTCTAGTCATATGGGCAATAAAAAGGGTCGCGAAAAAGAGAAAACATATGAGGGAATTATCAAGGTATCGAGCTATTGATAACTTTAGGCCTTTATATCAGACTTATCCCCAATAAAAACAAAACATGAAACCCTATTAACTAATAGAGATGGGAAATCATAATTAGTAAGTGATCATGTATCAGGTGTCGTCCTTTCAACTTTCGGCATATCAAGAGAGCATGGTGAGGTATACTAGTGTGAATGCACCATGGAAATAGAACCCCATAATTCCACATTTGATTGGATGTTTGAGAACCATCAGTTGACAAGACCAAGTGTCAGACATTTATAACATCGATAACAAACATTTCTTTGATATCGCTAAAGCCCGATAAGGGATCATGACATGGAAATTTTTTATGTGGTGCTAATGTGATTGTTGACATGGATCTAATATGGTGTTTACATGGCATTGAATTGGTGACAATGTATAATTTATGTATAACTAATGTAGAATTTATGTGGCACTTATGTGGTGCTAATGTGGAAATGATGTGGCACTGACATGACAAGGTGATGTGGTAAAGTGACATCATTAGAGTGTGCATTCATGTTGATGTGGTAGCAATATGGAATTCAAAATTGTAGATGACAAGGATATAGGGATATTGGCCTATTGACATATCAAGATGTTGGGAGAATGCTTACAGGAGGTTTAGAACCCTATATCGAGCCTACCTCCTGATACTAACAAGGATCGAAATTCTATTAGGTGGTAGAAGGGTTTATCTTTGTCACTTGACGTCCCATTATTGGATCAAGCTAAGAAGAAGGTGAGTTTGATGGTGTGGCTAGGGGGCATGAGGGCCTAGTACTAATAGAACCCAAATGCTTATTGTGTGATAGGGGTCAGGTTCCATTAGTTGACGATCTATTGGATTGGGTAAAATCAGAGTTAAGTCTAAGACCAGGGGCATATACTAATAGAACCTAGTAAACCATCAAGTGAGAGAATTCCATGTATAATTCAAGATCCGTCATATGAGGACTTGTTGACAAATTGGGCAGAAAGATAATTTATGATATTAAACAATGAAACTTCTCCTACTGGGATTGAAAGTTAATACGCATCACTACAAGTCCAATTCGCCACATGTACCAATCACATAAGGGAATGCGGTACTGTGAATTATGGTGTGGCTTTGAAAGGAATATCATTAAATGGGAATAATTTTGTGCCTGAATCTTAGAATATGATAAATTTTACATCATTGGAAAACTCACAAGAAGCATAAGACAAATGCAAAATTGGAAATTAGGTTTGAGGTGGTTAAATAAAGAGGAAATTTGATAACAAAATATTCATAATTAACCTTGAATCTATGGTCTAGATAAACCCCATAACCCTAATTAGGAGTTAGGGGGTTAGTTATGTTATAGATACACACATGAAGACATTCTTATGGAATATTATTCACTAAATTAATGTCAAAAAGGTATATTTTTGTTGTCACAGATGATGGAAACTTATAGGACATGTGAAAATCACAATTCCTCTAACTCATATTTAATTGATGACTTTTTGGACTTCAAGAGATCTATGGAACTACACCTTTTGGATGGTAACTCCAATATTACCACTATCCAAGGAAGTTAGTTCAATTTCTAGCTCATTGATGATAGACTATTTATTCAAAACAAAGCCTCATTTTAGGATAAAATTTGGTCACCTCTTATTAGTATGTGTTCTTTGTTTGATGGCAATGCATACTTACTAATGGGATGACATCAATTGTCAAATATAAATAGAGGGAAACCTTCTTATATGGATGAAATAAAAAATGGGTTAGAAGCATATATTTCATTCTAAAAGAAATGGATTGATAAGTGGAACAATATTGGCATCCCAAGATAAATTATTGGGAGAATATATATACAACTTTTGACACTCATTTTCAAAGCATTGAGCACCCAAAAACTAATATAAAGTTATCCATAGTGTAAAAATTAAGAAATAAAGCTCCTTCAAAGGCCTCACATGAAGTTATAAGAGTCTATTTAAGGTAAAATGACCACACAATTGAGGATTGTTAAATTGGACCTCTATATAACAAGCCTAGATTTCCATTCACTCAAAAGGATGAAATTGTAGAAGGACAAGTGCTCAGAGTATAATCACTAGATCAAGATTTTGCAACAAAGTTGGGTAGGGAAAACAAAAGTTTTTATTTAGATCTAAATGCTACTAATGAGTATTACAAAGTAGAGGTTCAAAGGTAGAAGCTAATTGGGACATCAAAGGTTAACAAAGGGATGTAGACAAATTGGTTAGATAAAAGGCAACAATGAGTTGTTGTTTTGGAAGAAATTATGTTCATTGACGTTAATAACATCATATGGGCATCATCGCTAAGGGTTGGAAGGGCATGACACAAAATAAAAATAATAGAGAAGGGCCATGCAATAATTAAGGTGGTAAAAGAATAGATGGGGCATAATGTTAAGAGTGGGAGTGATGCTAATGAATAAGACTTTATTTAAGTGATGTTTCATTAAATATTTATCGAAAACTACAACTTTGGAATATAATGATTATTGTAACTTGCTTTTATTTTATTGAATCTCTTCAATCTTAATGTATTTAGCAATGTGTGTCATAGTGATATTATGCAGGCATATACACATGTAATATATTGAAACAATCATATATTATCCTTGGATTTAGATATTATATAGACATGAAGAAAAAATTCAAAATATTGAAATCTAAATACACATGGTAACAATTAGGTATTTATACTTGTGGAACCAATACCCACACACTTGGAATCGAAATGACATTTTTGTATTTCAAAAGTCATATTTTTGGAATAAAATTTGCATTTTGGAATTAAAAAAAAGTACTTTTTGGATTCTAAATTATAACAAATTTTCATTTTTAGAATAGAAAAATCACACTTTTGAAAACTAATATTTTCAATTTCAAAATCTATTTTTGCACTTAAAAAAACGCTAATATTCACACTTTTATAATCAATATCCATAATGTTTTAGTCTATATTTTTATTATTACTTCAAATTTAATAATAAAAAATATTGTAAGTCAATAACGCTTATTATATGATATGAAATGTGTAAATACACAAATATATGACTCATAAATATGTGATTGTGCTAAGAGCTACTCTGCAGCCTAATATGGTAGCGATGTTGTAAAATGTTATGTAGTAATGTTATATTGACTCAATCAACATTAAAATAAAAAAATAAAAAATAAAAATAACTATATATAATAATTATATGTAAGTTTGAGTTAGTCATTTAATGAATTTACTGATGGTGGTTTACAAGCTCATTGTATTACATAGTCATGGTATTTGTCCATGGTATTTGTTATGATAAAGCTTATTTAAAGGCTTGAGGAAATCCATTATGGAATGCAAGAGTACCAAATTAGATCCATCTTAACTCTAGACTTGATACCTCTCAATGCTTGGTAGATCCAGATTTAAGATGAATCTAGGCTGGTTTATGTGATTATAGCTTATATATATGTTTATAATTTATTGAGATGCCTTATGTTGATGATTGAATGACTAACTTTTATACACATTATTGTCATTGGTTTAATGAAATTAACCTATGACTTGTGAACTCAACAAGACATAACTTTGATGCTTTATTTGTCAAAGCATTTTTTCATATTTGATTTGTCATACCATTTTTTTATATTTTATGCTCAATAAATACATATGGTGATATCTTTTGATTGATTTTTTTGGGAAAGAGATGCATCTTTATGACAATTTTAAGGATGGAAATTTATCTTAAAGTTTAGAAATCTTGGAGAACCTTACTAGTCCTTAATATGCAAATTGTAAAATGTTTGACAATTGTTTTGTAAAAATATTCAAATGTCTAATGATTTTATATAGTACCTATAAAATTTTGGCAAATTTTTTGGTAAAATAATTTTATACTACAAAATTTGGGTAAATCATTTTTAGAAAATGAGAAAATTAGCAATTTTATTTTTGGAAAAAACATGGAAAATTAGCCCTTGCAAATCTTAGTCCCTAAAATTTTATCTATAAGTGGTTATTCTATAGATAATTAGTTATAAGATTAAGAGCTTTATGTTGTTTATAATCTATGCATAAATATGAACATGCATGAATATCAATTATTCCTTTGAAACTAGAAGATGATGTGATATTGCAAACGATAAATTTTAGATTTTGCATATGATGCACATTGCCATGATATTTTGTAAAAATTTTGTGATAGAATTGAAACTGCTGAAGGAATTTAATCAAAATCAAGAGACACAATTCTACTCTACTGCTCTATGGAAATTAATTCACAATTTAGAACAACATTCGCAAACACGCATCAATCACATACATAAGTACACAAATGTATTCAAGGGAAACCAACTGGTAAAAACCCCTTAAGCATGCTTGCATTAATTATATGAATAAAGAATCTATTACAATTGCTAGCTCCAACTTTGAGCTCAACCTGCAAAAGAATAACTACTCCCTTTGCTCAATGAGAAGCTCTAACCCAAACTTAGTCAATTTTCCCCCACCTAAGCTCCTATTTATTTGTGCAAATCCTAAGGAAATTGGTCCCTATTCTTTAGGAATTTCCTCCAAAATGATTTCACAATTCCCAAGGATTGATCATTGATTGCATGCAACACATGTACACTCAAGACTAGTCTACAACTGATGTAACACTGCCTTGGAATCTCCACCACAACTAAGCAATTCGAATTCCTTACATGCATGAGATATTTTTGGTTGATTGATTAGTTAACTAGATGGTCTTTGAGTTAGAATATTGTCCCACTACACAATTGACCTCCAACTAGTTCTATTTACTATTAAAACTAGTTTAACGTAGTACAGTATAATTATACTCAAATTAAATTCAAATGGAAAGATGAGACAAATACATGTGCATAAATATACATGCATAATAATTATGCATCAAATAATGAATTTTTAAACAAAGTTTTATATTAAGCATGAAACAGTTGCCAAATAAACAAAATAAATGCAACTACCCAACACTCATCCAACGACCATTCGAAGAAGATAAAAGCCATCCATATACATGAGGAGAGCTATTAAAAGTAAGAAATGACTTTGAATAAATGATTCTCGATTTATCATACCCAAATTCTGCCAAATTTGTGAGTGAGGGTACGACTAATAGTGAGTTTTTTTTTTTCCATTTTTATTTCCAGTTCCTTATTTGTGCATTGATCTTTGCTTGTATGATGTCATTGTTAGTTTGTAGGCTTTGTTTCAGAGCACTTCCAAAAACATGAATGCAAATTTCTATTGGTTAACAACTAGACAAAACTATAGATCCTTATTTTGTATTATTTCCATTGTTATTATCATTAAAGTTGGTATTAATTACGTGATGATTTGCAGAATATTGTGTTATTATTCCTTGTTGATTAATTTAAACTTGACTATGTATTAGCTTCTCCTTCACACACATATTCCATCTTGGATATATGTACTTAGATGTTGAAAGCACAATAAAAAAATATTACTTTGTTGGCTATATCCCACCTCAATGATTATTCTGACATTTGGGCTTACTCCTCTTTAGTAATGTCTCAATTTAAATTTTATTTTTCTTTGTATACATGCATTATTTTATATTTACAACCATGAGTTCTTGTATTTGTTTTTATTTAATTTATGATGTTATGTAAAATTTGGTAAATTTTACCTTGTTTTACTTTCTTTTATACTAGCCCTAGTTAATATAAATATATTGTTAATTATTACATCAACTGTCACAGTTTGTTTTAAATTTTATTTGTAGCCTTTTACATCTTTTTATTTAGTTTTACTTTTGTAAATATTTTGTTTATGTTTCGTTTTAATAACTTTCTATTGGCTACATTGTGACTAATATTTAATTATTGTTTAAAGAAATCTTATTTAATATGTTCTTAATTACATATCCTATATAATTGTTTAAGATTTCTAATTCCATAATATAAATACATAAGCAACAATTAAACTATATAATAGAACTAATTAATATTTGAAAATGCTTTTACTTATATGACTAATCATTAAGTATTTGAATATTTCACTTTTAAATAAGAGGAGGTATAATTCATTTAATTATTTCTTGTATAAAGGATATTGTGGTCAATTTATTTTTTTTAGTTTGTAACTTAAACAGAGTCAAGGCTCTATAGTGCTTTAATGCCCAGAAAACCTTAGAACACTAATTATTTTGATGCTTCTGTAAATAATTTGGCGTATATGGTTAGTGTAGTTAGTTAGTATTTTATTTCTTTTTTCAAGGTCGCCAGCTGTAGGACTATTCCTAGCCAACTACGACACCTTTAACAAGTGAGAGGGATGAGTTGAGTCAGACTTGATGTCAATTCAACTCCTACTCACGTGGTATAAACTCTATGATAATGTTCCCATTACTTCTTTCTAGCCATCGAGAAGTTCAAGATGTTGATGTAGTGCCGGAGAGACACTTAATTTCGAAACCATCAACAATGATGCCTATGGATTTATACCATATCTTGTTGGGAATGCTATGGTATTTTGATCAAAGAGTTGTCTCTAATGGAAAAAGGAACACATATACCCTTGAAAAACATGGTAAAAAACACAAATTATTAGTTAATTCATGGGAATTTTTGGAAAAAATCACGTAGAGAGTATTTGGTCGACGTGTTTCGAACCAGCCAGTGTGGTTCATCTTCAAGATTATTAGCTTTGCCAAATGAAGGAGTCAGAGAGGAACCCGGTCCTAGTATACTATTGATGAGTGTCAAAGAGTTGTTATAGGAGGTTAAAAAATAAGAATTAAAATTTTCATTTATTAGCAAACCCAAGGTTTTGGAAACAATCACGAAACAATGTTAATACTGAGGGGGTTGAATCAGTGTTAAGGCTAATTTAAACTTTTATGAAAAATTTTCTTTACTCATTCAAACTTGGCATTGAGTAAATGAGAGAAACCATTAAAAAACCCATAACAACAACCATATGAATCAACACAAGCATACACATCATGAGCATCACATATATGACATATGTTTAATGTGGAAACCCTTTCAGGAGAAAAACCACCAAAGCTTATTTTTGTTATTGATGTAAAAATAAGCATATACGTGACTCTGTAGCTTCTAACTCGCGTATATACACTACTATACTTCATAAGATCTACGTATGGAAGGTGGAGTACTGAAATTTAACACTTTTAGCTCCCTGTGATTTTGCTCTGACTATACCTGATCCTAGAACATCAGTTCCAAGAATATCATTACCATGATGGTTCTTCATCAGGGACTCCATTTTACTCTTGTCTCCAGTCATGTGATGAGAAGATCTACTATCATCTTCATCTTCATCTTTGAAAGATCAAACCTTATCTGATATTCCTTTTCTTGATTCTTGGTGGATTAATCTATTTTAGATTTTCTGATATAAATGTGCTTATTTGGTTGCTTATCATATTGTCTATGGCGATCCATGGACTTGTCCCTACATTCTTTTGCTATATTCCCAAACTTGTTACAAGCATAACATCTTATATATTTCATATTCCTTCTATAGAAATCAATGGCTTTGTGACCAAACATATTGCAAGAAAAACAATATCCTTTAGAGTACCTGGAATCTGATGATCTTTCTGTGAGACGGTTATTAGCTTGGAACATTCTATTTCTGCACCTAGCTACAACATGTCCAAAATTATGACAGATAGAAAATTCAACATTATTCAACAGAGGAAAGAATCGATTAACACTTCCATAGTTAGGAGTAAATTATTTTCTTTGAAGACTTCCTTTCCTTGGTTATTGATCAATATTGGATCCTAGAACGCTCTCTAAGTTTTCATGAACTCTTTAAAAAAAATCATGCCAAAGTTTCAAAATCTTATAAAGATCAAGCTTATCAGAGATATCCTCGTAACAATTGCAATTTGTGATCAGCGCGAAGCCACGAGGACCATCGGTCAAGTGCGCAGACAATTGGCCCATGGTAACGCGCGCTATCACAAATTAGGAAATCCAGAGGCCATGTCGAGAAATGGGGGTAGTTTCTGATATGTGATTAATGACAAGTCATTAATCGCATATCGCAAGGAAAATCCCTCAAAGAAGGAATGGCCGCAAGCACCCAGACCCAAAAAATCATAAAATGCAACGGATATCATTATGATTCTGTCAGAAGTGGGGTCCCACAAAAACCGACAAGATATCGAAAGGGCTTCGAGTGGTAAGCGGTTTCAACCGAGTCCCGCCTGATGCCATACAATGGTTGCCACGCGTTCGGTGGGAGAGAGAGAAAACTGCTCACATCGAATGGGTAAACATCATGTTACTCATCCGCCCAATATGGACGACGCCTGTTGGATTTGGAGGCCCCAGATCAATGGCGGAGACACATTCCGATGGATGACTAGATTTGACAAGGTTAATAGGTAGAGTTGTATAGGATTTGAAGTCCGATATGGATGATGTGTTGGCAAAAGGTTGTGTTTCGCGGGAATTCTTGGAGTTAATAGAAAAAACGGTTGTTTCAAAGATGTCCCAGAGAACTAACACTCATCCGTTAGGAAATAGGTGGCCACCTCCCTGTGAGGTGTTATATAGTGACTGATTATGCAGGACAGAGGGATTCAAATGGACAGAGGTAGAGGAACAAGAAAGCCGAGAAGCGAAAATGAACAGTCAGGAAGCAGATTGGCTTAAAAGCCACACGCTGACAAAGAAAGCAGCAAGCAAGTTAGAAGCAAAGATGAGAAGTCGAGCTGACCTGCAGAAGAAAAGGCAGCATCGAGCTAGAGTCAAGACAGAGAGACAGAGAGATTCAGAGAGTCTATGTGCTCCAGAGAAGGCTTGAGAGGTTTAATCACACTCCTCTATGATGTGTTTCATGTATGAGTCTCAGATTGGGCTCATACTACTGTGACCAATAGAGGTCAAGAGTTCAGTGAGGAGAGTCTGTGTACTCCAGAGACTTGGGGAATCCAAGTACAGTCTTACTGATTTGTATCTGCTAAGTGAGACTCAAATTGAGCTCACTGTTGTAAAAACTCTGCTTAGAAAACATAATAGAGAGACCACCACTGAAGGTTTGACCAGGAGATGTCGCCCATGAGTATTGGGTGAACTCCTTATTAAACTTGTTGTGTTTATATGTTTACCTATTATGTTTTCTTTAACTGCTTCATTTTCGGTGTATTTCGCAATCTTATCAATCTGTTGCATAAAATGACATAGGCATATCCATGCACATGAGTCTGTAATACCTTATTATTTGTCTTAGATCAATTTCAGATCAAGTGGTATCAGAGCTCTAGATTGCTAACGTTAGACAAGCTTGTGCTGGATTTTTTTTGTTGAACGATAACTAGATCAAAGCTTAAATTAGGAGAAGGAGAGTTGGTTGAAGCTAACCCAAAAATTGGAAGAGTCTATCCTTAGAGGAAAATGTCAGAAGAAAGTCCCTTGGAATCAGACTCCCAGTTCATGGACAGTTTCATGACCAAGAGAGCCATGGTAGAAGAAATGTATATAGAATTTAAGAGAGGTAGAGGTGGAGAGTCATCAACCTCCAAACAAGATAAAGGAGTAGAGGAACCTCTTCTAGTTGCCCACCCAAAAGGCACAGAAAAATAAGAGAAGCCCTCTCCACCGTCTCCTCCATCATCACCTTCATCATCATCTTCTTCACATAAAGAAAGTCCTAAAAAGAAAAAGAAGAAACCTTCTTTGATTAAATTAGATGTGAAGTTTGATTTGCCAGTTTATGACGGAGAATTGAATGCATAAAAGCTAGATAATTGGAATAGACAAATTGATGTATATTGTAGAGTGCAGAACATCGATTTAGAAAGGAGAAAGATTCAGCTAGCTAGCCTACACCTTGGAGGCACCGCCATGGTATGATGGGAAGGAAAGACACTAGCTGATTTGAAGAAGCATGGTAAAATTCTTTCTACCTGGAATGAATTTGTTTCTGCAATTAAAAAACAATTCTATTCACTAGCTTATATGCAGCAAGCTATGGTGAGTTGGCAAACTCTTCGCCAATTAAAAGGGCAAAGTGTACAAAGTTACACCCAAGAATTTAGAAAAAGAGCTTTGATTCTAGGCATTTCTTTAGACTCACCTGAAACTTTGTTGAAGAATATAGGTGGTCTACATAGTTATTTGAGGCATACCCATCTCATGTTTAATCCCACTAGCATAGATGAGGTATCTGTTCAGGCTACACTAGAGGCTAGAGGCAAGAATGTGACCCTAGAAGTTGGGGGATCATCAAAACCCACTGCAAGCAAGAGCAAGGAAAAGAGAAAGTAGAAATGGAAAGAGAGGAAGGCAAATGCTGTACAAAAGGCCAAACCTTCATGCACTCATTGCAAGAAAGATGGGCATGATGATGAACACTGCTGGATTCTACATCCGGAGCTGAAACCCAAGAAGTACGATGGAAAAAAGAAGAAGATTGTTGCAGCTATTCAGAAGGATTTGGGGTCAGACTCAGGGGATGAAACAACAATAGCAGCCACAGGTATAAAAGGTAAAAATTCTGAAGCATGTACTAGTAATTCTGCACAATCTACTGATAATCAAGAAAATGAGAGGAAAAGACATGAGCTTTTTCATATTAGAGTTATTTCCAAGAATCAAAAGATTGATACTTTTTTTTATAGTGGCTCACAAGTAAACTTAATTTATGAAGCAATTGTAAAGAAACTGGGATTACTAACCACACCTCACAAGAAGCCATATCCATTGGGTTAGTTATGTGATAAAGCAAAGCTACAAGTGACTAGACAATGTAAACTTAGGTTTTCTTTTGGGTCAACATTTGTAGATGAGATTGAGTTAGATATTGTTCCCTTGGATATATGTGGAATTGTTTTAGTAAGTCCTTACTTATATGATAGAAAAGCCATTTTCTATAAAGCTGAAAACAAGTATCAACTCGTTAAATATGGAATCGAATATATTGTAAGAGCTCATCAACTCAAGAATAATTATACTCTCATAAACTCAGGGCAGATGAAAAGAATTGTAAATTCATGCAAACAATTTTTACTGATGGTTGTAAAGGAAAAGAAACCTGATAAAACCTGTATATTTGAGGGTTGTAATGCTAAACAACATGCTGATTTAGAAAAAGTTGTTTCAAAATATGATATACTATTTCAAGAACCTAAAATTCTACCACCCCAAAAGGAAATAGTACATGATATTAATTTGCAGCAAGATGCTCCATTGCCTAACATCGGAATGTACAGGTTGTCCACTTTAGAGAATGCAGAAATCAAGAAGCAGGTATAGGAGCTGCTCGAGAAAGGGCTCATAAGACCTAGCACATCACCATGTGGGTCTCCAATTGTCTTGGTGAGAAAGAAAGATGGCTCATGGATAATGTGCATTGATTACTGAGCACTGAATAAGATAATGATCAAAAATCGTTATCCCTTTCCTCACATAGATGATCTACTAGATCAGTTGAAAGAAGTTGTTTACTTTTCCAAGTTGGACTTGCATAGTGGCTACCATCAAGTTAAAGTTGCAGAGAAAGATGCATCGAAGACTGCTTTCAAAACAAAGCAGGGATTGTATGAGTGGTTAGTTATGCCTTTTGGCTTAACTAATGCTCCCGCTACTTTCATGAGAGTAATGAATGATGTACTCAGGCCTTTTATTGATGATTTTGTCATTGTATATTTAGATGGCATTCTTATATTTAGTAAAACATGGGAAGAACATTTGAAGCATGTCAAGCAGACTCTAGATGTTTTCAAAAGAGAAAATCTCTATGTTAAGCTATCAAAATGTGAATTTGGCAAAACATCTTTGAATTATTTAGGTCATATTGTAGGGGGTGGTGAATTGAAGATAAATCCCTCTAAGGTTGCAATCATTGTAAACTAGCCTAGTCCCAAATATGCTACGGA
>APFE030604886.1:74554-97357 GCA_000404065.3 Pinus taeda
GCATGCGATTGTTTCTTAATTCCGCAAAATTGATGATCAACATAGAGGAGGTTATGTATTATGCATGCATTCTGCAAATAGTGTATAATCAGGATAATCTCTATGAATAAGTGTCATATTATTCAAAATTTCTACAGACAACACATGCATCACAATGCCAACATCCTTCGTACAACCATGTCATGCCAATGTCATCTACCACTGTCAACACCTGAGGGCTAATCAAATTTTTCCATGTCTCATGTCTGAGGAGAGAGAAAGGTTCCTTCGATCCTTTGGTTTTGCAAACGAATTCCTTTGTAAATCACTGCTCCCAGTAACCCTCGACGGTTTTAAAAGAATTCAATTTGCAAGAAGTTACAAAATTCTGAAATTATGAAATTTCTAGGCTTTGATATTCCTACCTTCCCTAGTTCCAAGGTTCCGAAGTTTGAGGATCTGATATTCGGCCTACTTTTGATTGACTGAGACTCTGACCCTTATAGACTTCGACCCTCTGAAGTTCCAATGTTTTGAAATTTGGAGATTCGATATTCGACCTGCTTCCGATTGACTGAGACTCCGACCCTCCGAAGTTCCGAGGTTCTGAAATTTGGGGATCCGATATTCAACCTACTTCTGATTAAATAAGACTCCGAACCTCTGAGGTTCCGAGGTTCTGAAATTCAGCCTGCTTCCCTGGTTCTAAGATTTTGAAATTCAGCTTTCTCCTAAGGACTTCAAGATCCTTACTTCGGCTATTAATAGATTTTTATCTCGAGATCCATTTACGGACTACCACATACCGTTGGAATTTGTTTTCAAATCACTTTCCAGTGGGGAAGGTCTGATGCAGTCCTTGAGCCCATTTTCTACTTGAAACATCGCTACAAAATCTTTCCATTCTTTGCACCTTGACTCTTCTTCTTGTGCCTGGAATCCTGGAATCCCCGACCATCACGGTCATCTTTTTATGGCTTTTCCAATAGGCTTGCTATTGTGATGATTCTCTACCAGAGACTGCAACACGCATAGGACACCCCATGAGCTTGACACATCAAGCAAATCAATGGTATCATTTGCTTCCATCACAACTAGCCTAGTGGACATCAAGGTTATCTTGCCTAACATCATGCTAGCACATACATCCATGCTAATATGGTTGACATCAATGCCAACACACTTGCTTACTGTCAGACAATGCCAACCTCCCAACTTGATATCCCAACATTATTGTTGACATCAATGCCAACACACTTACTGCCACTAGCCAAACAGACAATGCCAACTATCCAACACAAGGTAATTATCACTAATATTGTTCTAGATGATTTGCCTAATGAAGTTAAGGTTATTCTAGATTATTTTGTTTATATAATTATGGATAAGTTTCAAAGTAAACTACCACCCTATTCAAAACACCAACCATCATATAGATTTGATTCCAGTAGCAAATCTTCCAAACAAGGCAACCTATAGAATGAATCCACAAGAAAATGAAGAGATAAAGAAGCAAGTGCAAAAATTGTTAGACAAGGGTCTTATTAGAGAAAGTTTAAGTTTGCATGTCATTCCAATAGTCATTGGTCCAAAGAAGGATGGTGGATGGAGAATGTGCACCAATTCAAGGGTAATCAACAAAATAACAATCAGACACATATTTCCTCTTCCACGCATTGATGACTTGATTGATTGTTTGAGTGGTTCTAGATATTTTTCCAACATTGATTTAAAGAGTGGGTGCCACCAAATCCAAATAAGAGAAGTAAAAAGTAGAACACAACTTTTAAGTCCAATGATGGATTGTATGAGTGTTTAGTGATGCATTTTGGTCTCTAACACACCCAACACTTTCATGAGTCTAATGAATGGACTTTTGAAGCAGTTTACAAGTAATTTTGTCATTGTTTATTTGGATGACATTCTAGTATACAACCAAACAAAAGAAGAGCACCTAAAACATCTCATATTAATTATAAAAACCTTGTAGCATGAAAAAAATTGTGATTAATTTGAAAAAGTGTACTTTTATGAAAAGAGAATTAGTATACTTAGGCTTTTTCATTTCAGAGGATAGTCTAAAAATGGATCCAAAAAAGGTCAAAGCAATCATTAAGTGGCATGTTCCAAATAATATTTTTAAAGTAATAAGTTTTGACGGTCTTGCAAGTTTTTATAGAAAAATTATTAAGAATTTTATTAGCCTTTGTGCACCTATTGTGGAAACCATCAAGGAAAGTAACCAACAATTCAAGTGGATTGTAGCAAGAGACACAAATTTTAAGTATTTAAAGCAAAAGATCATAAAGCATCCTAATTTTGGCCTTGCCGGGATTTAGTAAATTTTTTCATGTTGAAATAGATGCGAGTGGAGTTTCTAATGTAGTTTAAAGTTAGGAGGGACAACCAATTTATTATTTAAGAGAGAATTTAAATGAAGCAAACAAAAGGCACTATTCTTATGATAAAGAGTTTTATGCTATAGTTTAGACTTTGAAGAAATGAATGCATTATCATGTTCCTAAGGAACTTGTTTTGTACACCGATAACCATGATCTGCAGTTTAATAACAAGCAACCAAAGATAAATGAGAGGTATGTAAAATGGATTGAATTTCTACATAATTTTACTTTTGTGATCAAACATACTAATTTTTCATCAAATAAAGTGGTTGATACCTTAAGTAGAATTATTTTAATTCTACAAGAATTTCAAGTAAATGTTTTAGGATTTGATGAACTAAAGGAAATGTACAAGAATGATACATAGATTTCAAGGAAGGATATGGAGCTTGTGAGAATTTAGTCAATGTAAACAAAACTGAGAATTCAACCTACATGATACATGAAAATTTGTGTTCAAGGACAATAAGATTTTCATACCCAATTGTTTGATGAGAACCAATTTGATAAATGAGAAACATAGTGGAGGAGTGTCAAGACACATCAGGACCGACAAAACTTTTTTCTTTGTTATTTTTTTTTTTTTGGTTAGGTATGCAAGTTGAAGTAAAGAAATTTATTGAAAGGCATAGAGTGTGCCAACATGCCAAGGGACATGGTTATATCAACCATTGTCCATTCCAGGAAGACCATGGGATTCTATTCAAATGGATTTCATTTTGGTATTACTTTAAACACAGAGAGGTAATGATTCTATTTTTGTGGTTGTAAATAGGTTTTCTAAAATAGCTCATTTTGTACATTGTACAAAAACCACTATTGCAACCAATGTTGAAAATTTAGTTTTTAAAGAAGTTGTTTGGTTGCATGGTCTTCCTAGAAAAATTGTTTTAGATTGGGATACGAGGTTTGCAAGTAATTTTTGCAGGACCTTATGGAAGAAACTAGGAACTAATTTAAATTGCAGTTTATCTTACCACCCATAGACATATGGACAAACATAGGTGGTGAATTAAATTTTTGGAAACATCTTGAGAAGTTTGGTAAGTGAGCATCCCAAGCAATGGGATCAAGTATTTTCTCAAGATAAGTTTTCCTATAATCTCACTTAATAAAAGCACAGGAATGAGACTGTTTCAAATATTGCATGGAATGCACCCTAGGGGAATGTATGCATTAAGAAATTTGGAAAAGGAGGAAAACAAGAGTGAAAATGGTGAAGAATTTGTAGCGAGTATGCAACAGTTAGAAGAAAGAGTTAAACAACAATTGTAGGAGAATATAATAAAGTACAAACATAGAGAAGTTATAAAAAGAAGACAGCTAAACTTTGAATTTGGCGACCTAGTTATGACATATTTGAGAAAGGAAAGGTTTTCTTTAGGGACATATAACAAACTTAAGGTTATGAAAACTAGTCCATGTAAAAATTTGAGCAGGTTTTCTTCGAATGCTTATGAATTGGAACTCCATAAAGACATTGGAATATCACCAATTTTCATTGTAGAAGACGTATACCCCTTCAAGGAATAAGACAATGTTATAATAGATGCACCTATATGTGACAAAGATCATACTATCAAGTGGGAGAAACAACTACCGAAAAAGAAATTGAAGCAATATTGGGTCAAAAAATAGTCAAGAAAACCATAGCAATATTTGATTAAATGGAAACAATAGCCATAGAAGATGATATGTGGATGACAACAACATATATTATCAAGCATGGTAAAAGTGTTGAGAAGCTGATGGACAATTATTTTCTTTCCTAGGAGTTTGATTCATAAGCATCTACAAGCCAACTTCGTCTTTGACCTCCTTAGGTTAAAATTCTATTTTCCATTTTCCAAGGGAGTTGGTTCCCTAATTTATTTATTTTGTAATATTTCCTAGTATATCTAGAAGAAATTGTAGTTAGAAGTGAGGTGTCTAGAAGAAAGTAACTACTCTTAGATGAGGAATTGTAGTAGATTGAATTGGCAAATAATACAAGGTTTGTGTATGTTCTAGGAAAAACCACATTGAAGACTAATAAGAGAACTGGGCCTTTTGAAGGATTATTGATTGACAAGCTCTACAGGTTTCTCCAAAACAATTGCAGGTTGACTCTGTCTCCCTACAATATACCACCTGTGCATTTACTTCAAGTCAAAATGGTGCAAGAAATTTAGAGTTCGTTCACACAAAACTGTTAGAAGACAATGAAATTATAAGCTTTTACTCATAATAAAGCTTTTAGGGCCTTAAAATTCCTGATCACTCGAAAATAAGATATAATTTTGTACTATTGTTACTATTTTAATAGATTTATAAGATTTCAAAATGCAAATTTCTATTGAGATCAAAAGAAATAAGCATTGAGTTTTTTACCATTTCTGCAATAAATCATGAATCATGTAGAGTGAACTGGTACATACATGTTTAATGTTTTGTGACTGGCGGAATGGAAAAAAATGATAACAGCTCATTACTTTTCAGTTTCAATCCTTCTTTTATAGTAAGGCTCTTATCTTTTGATGAAATGCAGAGGCTGGTAAATTAAAATTTTCAAGAGATCCCAGGTAGAGTTTGTTAAGAGGGAATTTTAAATTTTAATAGTAACTCCTTTTTATCCTTTATCCTCGGAAATTTGTATTGTTGCCACTTTAGCAGCCATTGTAGCCAGTCAAGCATTGATTACAGCAACATTCTCAATCATAAGATAGTCCATGGCTCTTAGTTGCTTCCCTCAAGTAAATATTGTGCATACCTCACAAAATTACGAGGGTTAGATCTATTCACTTGAAGTTAACTATGTTCTCATGGTTATCTGCCTTGCAATTGTCGTAGGATTCCATACAATCCTGAATATTGAATAGTGAAATATGATAGAATTAAATTAGATGTCCAAATAATAATAAATATGACTTGGAACTCAATCCTTGAAAATATTTTTTCCTCTCGTTGGCCCATTATCAGCTCAGCATTGGCACGTTTTTGGCGGTTTACAGTGATGATGGCTCCTCTTCTGCCTCTCACTCTGACCTCGTTATTGCTCTTCATCAAACTTCCCAAGTCCTAGCTACTTCCATGAAACATTTTCTGGTGCAACACTACTACTGGAATGCTTTCCTCTAACTTACTTCATTGTCTAGGGTTTACGCTTCTGGATTTGCCCCCCTTTTGAGTCCACCCGGACCCCTTTTCCATCTTATTCTCTACTCTTCCTTTCTTTCCTTAACATAGATTTTATACTGTTTCAGAGATGCTCTAGGCAATCAATCATTGTTCTTCCCAGTCCTATTGACCTGTTTTGGTCAATTGAGCTCATTACAGATTTTATACTGTTTCAGAGATACTCTATGCACCTCCTTATTGCTGTTGTCAATCGTTGTTCTACCTCTTCCCAATCGGTAGGTTTAATTTAGTTTGACATAACTGAACTTGCTGTCAATGTGTTTTTTCTTCTGGAGAAACTGTGATCTCGATTGAAACTTCAAAATATTTGATCTATATTCTTTGATGTTTTAAAAGTATTTATGTTAATAATTACGTATCATTTCCATAGAATATTTTATTTTCCCAATAGGCATTGATTCAACTAGTGAGGTCGACGAAATGTTAAGCCAACCACCTTACCTCCATTCTCGCTATATTTTTCAGCATTCCTATAGGATAAGTTAAGGGGTGACACTATGTGCAATTCCAGGGACTGGGCAGATAAATACCCCTTGGATATGGCACCTAGGGAAAGGAAATCCTCTCTTTGCAATACAGTTACTTGGGGCATATTTCTTGAAGCACTTCAAAAAAAACCTCTCTAGTAATCAGATGAAGTATTCGAGTAAAATTAATGACAATACAGTAATCAAAAAATTTCCTAGATGCTTTCTCCCATGAGATGAGTTTGCGAAAAAAAATATGCATCTAACAATAACTATGCAAATAAGTCAATGATTGGAAAAAATGCCTTGCTTTCCACAATCCATCACTAGCCAAAATGAGAAATTTTGTGGTTTCATCTATGGTCGGGTCTCTCACATCTGGTTCTGAACTTAAATGAACTCGAGGTACATCTCCTAATATCAAAAAAGAACGCCATTAAGTATACAGTTTCTCCCTGTGACCATTCAAATGTTACTCTTGAGCTAGAACATTAAGATAGAATTATAAAGTTACAAATCAAAAAAATATTTAAGTATGTTCTCATTAAAATTAATCTTTGCACAACATTTGTAGTGGTACCTGGTAGGAGTGTCACAAATCCACCCTTCTCAATGTTTTGGCATTCAATATTTGGCTCATGATCAACAATCAGCTGAATAGCAATGCCGTTTTTACATATAACAGCCCTGGAATCCCATGTATTTGATACAAAGAGTTTTTTCCCATCAACTAAAATAGCAGTGACTGTTGTGGAGCCACCAGGCCTTAAATCAGCTGCCTTTGCTAAAATTTTCCCATCAGTCCAGTTGTATGTATTCTTGATGGCACTTTCTGGGTCTGTCTAGGACTTTGGCCCCATTATTATCAAAGATACTTGTCATCATTAAAATACTTAATTAGCATTTTACACCATACAAAACTTTGAAAATAGCAAGTGACAACCAATACAACAAATAGCAGATCAGCTGTAAAAGCATTTTACTGGATGTGCATCAGAGTCAGAAATCTCATCTGATATACAATTTTTTTCTAAAGAGTCATTTGAGAACCATCATATTTATATAAATGAAGGAAATTATCAAAAATGATAACGATTTGTCGCAAATGCAATTTTTGCAATAAGGAAGAACTATTGCTTTATGCCATGACGTAATGCTACTACTAGACATTTTTTCTTTGGATAGGTGAAAGAGACACATGAACATATAAGTATAGGAAATATATGAACAGTTTAAGCTATTTGAAAAATAGTGGATTTACGCATGAAACATATTCAACTAGAAATATGATGGGGAAAAACAAGAAATTCATTATATGTGAGAAGTAAAATGTTGGAGAATCTTCGCCTTTGAGGTTTGAGAAATGGACATGGCGATATATCACAACTAGAAAAATCTTGTTTATAGATGCAGATCATTGTTACAATTAACAATATATATCATATGCCAAAGATAAAACACAGGAAATTAACCCATGAAGTCAATGCCAGTAGAAACACCATAATAGAACCAATAGAGGAGAAAACCAAATTGTTACACAAGTTACAATCAAGTTAGGCAACTGAGATAAACATATGCAATTTGGAAAATGGAAAGAAACTTTAAACCTGCTCCAATTGAATGTATAATTTTAATTTTTGATTGATTAGCGATAGCAAAACAATACATGTCACAATACAATCAACTATAAAATTTAAATAGATGTTGAATTTAAATAGATGTTGTTAAATTCACAGAGACCTTCCTAGTATTCCCTATGATTCATAGATGCTAAACCAGGTAGACCATCAGCAATGATTACAAGTATTCCCCATGATTCATAGATGGTAAACCAGGTAGACCATCAGCATTGATTATAAGTATTCCCCATGATTCATAGATGGTAGACCATCAGCATTGATTACAGTGCATAACCCCAAAGGAAGAACTTGTGACATCCCATTTCTGAGAAGTTCAATGTCTAACTCCAACACCAATCAAGCCAACCCCAGGGCTCAAAAATAAGATAATAAAAAATATATGCATTTGGTAACGAGGCGTGATACCTATCATCCAGCTCAAAAAGGATATAGGTTGGTAACAATTGAAATAGACTTACAAATTAGCTAATTTAGAGAGTTTCATTGTGGGCAAAGTCAAGAATCTCATTCTAGATTACGATTTAAGTTAGGAATCAAACCCTAATCAACTAATGAAAGGACTGAAATTTGCTAAACCCCTTTCCAGCACTAATTTAAATATGTAGACTATAGATTGGTACTACCCAGGCACTCCCTAGGTGATATTATCAAGCAGCACATTGGTAGCTACAGAGTGATTGATACAGATGTGGATGTTTCTTCTCCCTCCTCTACTTTTTACATCTATACCTAATGACAAGTAATGGGCACTTCCACAGTATGTTGTAACTAGTGTACTATTGAACCCCGTTGACCTCTCTTTTGGTCACCCACTACCATTAATAAAACTAGTCTTATCTTATCTTCTGTCGTCCGTTAATAGGAAATGGTATTGCAATATAAAAACAATACTAAATAGCTAGGACTAACTCTCACCAATTTAGATCCTCATTTAGGAGTGAGCACTTAGTGTCTATACTTTCTTTTCTATATTTGAGGCCAATGTACATCGAGAAATTTACATTGTACAATACAAGTATTCAAGGGACATCTGCTATCAATTCCATCTGAACAACGACAATCTCAGTTACATACCATGAACCACGTAATCCAAATGTACATCAAGAAATTAAACTATACAAAACAACTATTCGAGCAACACCTCCCATCAGTTCCGTTTCAGCGAAAGCAATCTCAGTTATTTACCCTGAACCTCAAAATTTTGACGACATGGTTCATGGTATACAATTGAGATTGTTGTTTGCTGAAATGGAATTAATGGAAGGTGTCACTTGAATAATTGTTTTGTACAGTGTAATTTTTTGAGGTACAATGGCCTCAATAGCCATTGGGTTCTAGGCTTATTCTATATTACATCTTTAATATCGGAAGCAGGATCCAATTTTACCCATCTTTAATATCGAAAACAGGATCCAATTTTACCCATCTTTAATATCGGAAGCAGGATCCAATTTTACCCAGATCTATATACATAATAATAATAGTGGATTGAGTACCATCAAAATTGTGTAATAAAATAAATTTTGTTATTTTAATTTTGTTATTAGTTTTTTTTAACAAATTTGATTTTTATTTTATTTGGTATAGAGAGTAAATGTTTCAAATTGTTGGTGCATAATTAGCCCATGCCATACATTTCAATAATGAACATTGCACATAGTTTTGTTAATAGTGTTTTTGTAATTCACTGTTAAAAAATTAGAATTAACCATATGTAGTGGTAGTAGACAAGACCTTTTTCCGCACCATTTATGACTGAATTTTTTCAGATTTTATGAAGAAAATTGATATTTAAAATTCTCTTTCAAGAGGTTCTAGGGAATTTGTATTTGGAAAATATTATATCCATGGTTTATAAATTACTCAGAAAAAGTTGATTCAAAGTAAAATTCCAATTTCTATTGTGATGGGTTAGAAATGGTTTTAACTATTGACTTTTGTATTTTGATTTTCCCCTAGCTTTTAAATACATTTCAAACTCTTTAATTGGCTTCATGGATTGTGAATGCTTAGAATTATTGACCTAAATATATGTATTATTAATGTCTTTGGCAAAACAACCCTTCACAACCATTATAAATAAAATAGACACTAAAATCTTTGAACCCCACACAATATTTAAAATTTTTAAATCAGTAATATTATTAACTAAACTAATAACATTTTTTTTTTGAGAAATTTCAATTTTATAAATTCTCAATATTACTTGCAGTTATTCTAAGCTGTAAAAATTTTACACATTTAGGGACGAAAGGCACACTCATCATAAGTTTTACTTCATGAATTGGAAGGTCAGTGTACCAAAAGAAAAATATAGTATTTTCTTGGGAATTGCACGAGAGTAACAAGGTGATCTACAGCCCAGTATGACATAAATGTTGTTACATATATATATGGCAATATCTAAAAAATAAATAAAATAGCATAGATCCATCTTAAACCCAGCTCTGTCAAATACCAGGAGAAATCAAATAATAATAAAAATTTACACCTCAAGAAATTTGATCCCTCTCAGTACTTGATGAACCCAAATTTGATGAATCTAAACTAGTTTTAATAAAACCCTTTAAAAAAATGTTTAAAAAATGTATTAAAACATCATCATTAACAAAATTGAATAAAGTTGATCAGTTCAAAAATTTACGGAAACAGTTGAAATGCAATACAAAATCTTGCAAAAAGGCTAAGAAAATTTTAGATGACCATCCAAGGCACGAGCACTACTTACCTACCTCATTTAAAATGTTTTCAAAAATATTTGATTGCAAGTAACATGGGACGCCATGTCCCAAATGTCCGTTAAAGATAGCAAAAAGCCCCAAATCATGATCTTCTACATGCCTATACTTTGCGACATGGTAGTCCTCCATATCATGCCTTGTTTTACCTTTCACTAAATGAAATCCATGAATTACTTTATTGTTTGGTAACTTGCAACATCCTTTTCTTGTATCAGATGAGGATGGAGTGAAGCCAGCTGCCGTATTGTTGCCACTTTAGCAGCCATTGTAGCCAGTCAAGCATTGATTACAACAACATTCTCAATTATAAGACAGTCCATGGCTCTTAGTTGCTTCCCTCGAGTGAATATTGTTCATACCTCACAAAATTACGAGGGTTAGATCTATTCACCTGAAGTTAACTATGTTCTCATGGTTATCTGCCTTGCAATTGTTGTAGGATTCCAGGATGGAACACAATTTGGCAATGCATATGGTAAGAATATACGAATTTATATCTGACAACCAAATTTGGTAGTTTTTATCGATTCTTTTGAGTTTCCAAGGATAATTTTAGGTGTTTGGTGGTGCAGGGGTTGCAGTGGTTGGGCTCATGTTCATTACAACATGCGTAGTAACCTTGGCCATGCTTGTGGTTTGGAACATGCATGTTTTTCTTATACTACCCTTCACTCTGTTTTTTGCTATCTTTGAAGGCGTTTATCTATCATCTATATTGAAAAAGGTGCCATAGGGAGGTTGGTGTCCCCTCCTAATTGCAACAATTTTGGTCATGCTTGTGGTTTGGAACATGCATGTTTTTCTTATACTACCCTTCACTCTATTTTTTGCTATCTTTGAAGGAATTTATCTATCATCTGTATTGAATAAGGTGCCACAGGGTAGTTGGTGTCCCTTCGTCATTGCAACAATTTTTCTGACCATAATGTTCTCTTGGAAATAAGGTAGAAAAAGTATAAATATTTAGCGCGGAGAAAAGTCAGCATAGAAGGTTTGAATGGATTGATTGTTGGGGTGAATTCACCTGTACCAGGAATTCATTTCTTTTGCATTGACCTTATTTCTGACTTACCACCAATTATTGAGCATTATGTAAAGAATGTGGGGTCTCTACATGAAGTTCTTATCATTGTCACCATAAGAATGGTTCCAGTCAAGACAATACTTTTGTCGGAGAGATTTATGGTTGGAAAACTAGAGCCAAAAGGTGTATATATATGTGTAGCCTAATATGGTTACAAAGATGCCCCAAACATTGAAGGCTTTGAATTTATCAACCAGGTTTTTGAAAGCATAAAATACTGTCTCAAGCTTAGAGGAACTCATTCCTCCTCATATGACAAAAGTTATGCAAGCAAAAATACAGTGGAAGAAAGTAACTACTCTTAGATGAGTAATTGTAGTAGATTGAATTGGCAAAGAATACAGGGTTTGTGTATCTTCTAGGAAAAATCACATTGAAGACTAATAAGAGCGCTAGGCCTTTTGAAGGATTACTGATTGACAAGCTCTATAGGTTTCTCCAAAACAATTGTAGGTTGACTCTGTCTCCCTACAATATAACACCTGTGCATTTACTTCAAGTCAGAATGGTGCAAGAAATTTAGAGTTCGTTCACACAAAACTATTAGAAGACAATGCAATTATAAGCTTTTACTCATAATAAAACTTTTAGGGACATAAAGTTCCTGATCACTCAAAAATAAGATATAGTTTTGTACTATTGTTACTATTTTAATAGATTTATAAGATTTCAAAATGCAAATTTATGTTGAGATCAGAAGAAATAAGCATTGAGTTTTTTACCATTTCTGCAATAAATCATGAATCATGTAGAGTGAACTGGTACATACATGTTTAATGTTTTGTGACTGGTGGAATGGAAAAAAATTATAACAGCTCATTACTTTTCAGTTTCAATCCTTATTTTACAATATGGCTCTTATCTTTTGATGAAATGCAGAGGCTGGTAAATTAAAATTTTCAAGAAATCCCAGGTAGAGTTTGTTAAGCAGGAATTTTAAATTTTAATAGTAACTCCTTTTTATCCTTTTTCCTCAGAAATTTGTACACTCTCGAGTTGTTTGGGGCTAAGTATCAGTTCATGTGTTACAAGCCCAAGCCACTAAACAACATTTTTATGATGTTGGGTCCCTTCAAATTCTAAATATAAGAAGCCCCATAGGAGCAACAAAATGAAAATGATACCTAGAAAATCACTCTTCTTGCCTAAGCCACCAAAAGGCACCAATCCTAGTAAGGCTTAAGGAGGACCAGCGATAATTATAAGGATCCCATGCTTCCACTATACTCTCTATTGCTTTATGATCCAATATGTTTCTCATCCTACCTTTCCATTTTGTTTTGAATGTGGAGTCTTTACAGCCTAAGCCCCTGTAGCAATATTCAAAATGTGGCTAGAGTTGCTTTACAGTATCTGTAGATGACGGTATGCAAAATTGTTTTATTATTATTGTTTTGATTTAATGTTTCATTATGCATACTAAATCTTTTTTCATTTAAAACCAAATTTTAAATGTTTACTCATTTACAAATACTACAACACATACCCCTTTTTCAGATTGATGTTTATGAGTAGTAGGCCAAAACTTGCCAAACACTTCAATTTCTTTTCCAAAATTTCAAAGATGTCCATTTGAAAAACCTTAAAATAATGTACAAAAACATGTTCACATAAACAACTACTACTATATGGATAATGGATAACCTCTACCTGACATTAACTATAACTCATTATCATCCACCCATGCTTTCAAGAATGTCCATTCACATTTTGATATTCTTCCACAAACTACTATTACTTACAAAATATCCCTATTCAAAACACACATAACTAATAGTTTCAATTGTAACTCAATATTATCCACGCTTGCTTTCAACAATGTCCATTCACATGTCACTATTCTTCTACACACTATTATTTACAAAATATCCATATTCAGCATACACATAACTAACAATTTCAATTGCAACTCATTATCATCCACCCTTGTTTTCAACAATGTCCATTCACATGTCGCTATTCTTCCACACTCTATGCCTTACGGCATTTCCTTTGCAACATCGGGTGCAAATGCTAGTTTATTTATTTTGTAATATTTCCTATTATATATAGAAGAAATTGTAGTTAGAAGTGAGGTGTCATTAGTTAGCTATGTAAAAGGTAGAATTAGCTAAAATAAGAGGCTATTGGAAAAACAAACTCAAATTGTTGTGATTTAGTTGGAAGAGCTATTTTCGTATGTAGTAGAAAAATAATAGACAAATCTCAAAGAGAGAGAGAGAGTTGAAATAATAGGAAGAAAACATGAAAATATTAAAATCTTTGTGATATTCCTTACAAAATTAATCTATTTTCATGGGATTTGTTTTTATGCCTTTGTGTGTTAGTTAATTATTTTGTGGTTCTCTGTGTTTATGAGTGAGGCATTTAATGTGTTTATGAGAACCACCAAATAATTAAGCACACATTAAATGCCAATTTAATAAGTGGATTTTAAGTTTGGAAGGACTTCATCTATGGGTTTAAGACTTGCATTCAGTAGGTCATGAATTATAGCATGAGTGATAAGATGCATTTGACTACAAATGGCTTGCATACCCCAAATATTCTCTCATTAATTCCTTGAAGAAGGTGATTAGAATTGACCAATTGCACCTAATCAAGTTCCATTATAGATTCATTACAACATTAACATTGTAAGAGACAATTATACCCAATATTGCAAATAAATACAAGCACCAAGTAATAGTTGTTGCAAATAATAGAAATTCTTAGTAACATCTTTCAATCATTTTATATGCAAGAAAGTTTTACCTCAATTTTCTTATGAGATCTAGATGTTTTTTATTAATATAATATATCCTTACAAATGAACCAACAAATTAGCCATTTTATTAGAACCATACAATACATAACAAATTAAAGTTAAGATGACTTAAGATAATTTTATCTCCTAGTTATTTTTGCCCATTTTCTCTCTTCTACATGGGTTGTTTTTAATGTTTGATAATACATTCTTGTCATGTATCTCTACTTAAAAAAGGTACCCTCCCATTTGTATGCTTATAATATTAGGGTCTACTAAACCACATTTATTAGTGTTGAAATGGGGTTCCCTATACCTCAATCTTAAATTTAAAGCTTTAGTGATTGAGAAACCTACACATCTTGAAGCATATTTCTTAAGAAAACCAAGGTTCTTCATAGAAGTTTCATATTTTTGTAGCAACGTTTATATCATAGTCACACTCCCACCCTTCACACAGATATTTAATATAGTTCTTTTCTTTTAGATTTGTTATTTTTAGTTTTCTAATTTGGTTTTTTCTTTATGAACTTTTAAGATTTTTTTTTTTTGTAAGCTGAGGTAATTTATTATCTACAGGAAAATATAAGTACAAAACAAAGGCTCCTCAATCTGCCCCGAAGGGAAACCAGATCTGTTGGAGCCTAAACTTACAGACGCCAATAACGCTAGCACAATTGTTTATAGTTCAGACTGATAAGAGCATAATATGTCTGTTTACAATCCAAAGAAAACTGCAGACTCAAAAGGCACGATCTACAAACCGCTAAACAGCTGCCGTTGGGGCTGCCAGAAGGAAGTATTGTGACATTTACTTAACGACAGACTCAAAATGTACGTTACCAAAAAACAAACACTTAAACAACTGCCTCAAGGGCGACCCAGAAGGAGATCTTAAGAAACAAAGCTAACGGCATGTAACAGGACAAAAGGAAAACAACCTGGCTATTCACAGCGCTGGAGTCCTTCAGTCGATGTTGATATTGACTCGATCCTTCCTCTGCTCCATCAGCATAGCCTTGATATCCTTGAGGAGGTCATTCTGTTGCCTTATCAGCATCTCCACATTTGCCACTTCTTTTTTCGCTACCACCGTGTCCTGAGCCATCTCCACCATTTCAGCAGCAACTTGTTCCATGGCCTTCGCCAGAAGTTGCTTCAGGACCCAATAGGTGTGGAGAGCACGACGATACAAGGTAAGCCTACCCCGAGTATGACCAGGGTCTGGTAACTGCAGAGACCAATCATTCATTTTGGGGTCTAAAGGCTCCTCCAGCACTTTCTCCTCCATAGCTTCAATAATGTTCCTAATGTGAGCATTTGAATCCAGATTGTAGGCCTGTTCTGCCTCATTCACCGTCTGCCCGATAGACCTGTTTCTTCTTTTGTGTCTTTTCTGCTTCCGGCTACTCTCCACCTTGCTGGTGGCCTGTCGGGGGCATCCGCGACCTCTCTTCGTCTGCTGATTTCTCACTTCTCCTTCCTTAACTCGCTGCGCGCTTCTACTACTCTGCCCAGTTTCAAATCTCTTGCCTCTGGGTTCCTTGACCTGTCTGCAATCCAGCTCCTCCGAGCTTTCTATTTCAATTTTGGTCCTGACCCCTTCATCGTGCCTGCCTTCCGCCGCATCCTTCCTCTCTTGGGAATCCTTAGCTCTATATTCACTCATTTCCGATCTCTGGAGTCGCTGGTTGGGGGTTCTTCGCCAGAGCTCCGCTTCACTCTTCACCTTCCTCAGAATGCTTCTGCTGGACATTCTATCTCCTTTCCTCCTTATAACTTCCCTCCCACCTTTGTTCAAAAGATGCGGAGACTCCCTCTTGCACTTGCCACTAATACCCCGAATGCTCGCCTTGGGGTTGTGAATCATTTTTTGGTTTGGGCCGCGAACCTGAGTTGCTGCGCAATCATTTATTATCACTGACGGGGTGTGAAGGGCGCCGCCCTTCTGTCCTCTCCGAATAGCCTCCAGATGATGTCTTAATCTCCCTCTCCCTCGCCGCTCAGGGGTGTAATTAAACCTGTTCCGCATCATGATTATCCTTTTTAATGAGCTGATTTAGCCCGTCCCATCGTGCCAATCCTTCCTGATTGGTCCAGCTGTCATCAATTGGTTCCATTCGTTCATTGCTTCCCCAATTCACCAAGCAGTCAGCTGGTTTATTACCCTCTCGTCGAACCTGCGACGTGATTGTGAAATCGATACCTGTCAGCATATCACCTATTTCTCGGACTGTACTAGCACTTTGCCAACTTTTCACCACCTTCTCCCAACTCTTCCCCTGGATTAATTGCCTAATCGTGTTGATCACCATGGTGGAGTCGCCTTCAATTTCTAACTTTCTGTATCCGTTTCTTCTGGCAATTTTGAGGCCTTGGTAAACCGCCATGAACTCTGCCTCGTTATTGGTCATTGTTCCTCCATGCTCCGCGTAGATCCATTCTGTAGCCCCTTCTTCATTTCTGAAAATTCCTCCAAAACCCGCTGGACCCGGCTTCCCTTTGGCGGCGCCATCGCAATTGAGTTTAATAAATCCTTCTGGAGGCTTTCTGAAAACCGATCGGCTTTGATTTGCTAATTGATGGTTCTGTTTGGAGACTTGTTGATATATCATCCCTTGTTCTACGTTTATCTTCTTAAGGATTTCTGTCTCAGCATCTGTGGTTTTCCAGTCTTCGTCTACCCAATTCTCCGCTAGGATTGTCTCTTTGATTTGCTTTAATGTTCTCTTCCATATTTCCTCCGGTCCTGTGGCCTTTCCTTTGAAAATTCGACTATTTCGTTCCTTCCATAAATTCCAGATATTGAAGCCTGCTGAAATGCTCCACACCCGTCTGACGATTTTACTGTGGAATTTTCCTTCTCCCCACTCGCTAAGGGTTTGGATAATATCACGTGGGTTTCTAGCTGTTGTTGCGAATAGACTTTCCGTTTGCTCCCACTGAAATTGAGCCACACTGCAACCATTAAGTAGGTGTTCCTGGTTTTCTTCTTCTAAATTACAGAGGCAACATCTCGCAGGGCCAGAGAAGCCTCTTTTTTGAATTCTATCCCATGTTAAAATTCGTTTTCTTCCAACCAACCAAGAAAACATCTTAATCTTCGGCCACCACTTTTTTTTCCAGATATTTTTCCACTTTTGTTCTTCTTCTCCTGGATCATTTTGGGTTTTTAGTTTGTAGGCTTCTTGTATTGAATATCCCCTTTGTTTCTTTGCCCCATCGTAGGATGTCTCTGCCATCTCTCTTTTTTATCTTTCTGGAGTCAATTTCCTTCCTGTACGCTAATTTTTGTTCTTCTGATACGTTCCTGTTCCATTCCTCCAGAGGCTTCCAATCTCGCCATTCCTCATTTCCAGGTGCTGCATTCCAATAATCTTTAACCATCATGAGGCCTCTGTCTACACCTGATCTGTGAATTTCCTGCATGCCTTGTATGTTCATCATTTTTCCCCTTTGCTGCCACTCTTCATCCCAAAATCTCGCTATCTGGCCTCCTCTAATTTCCTAGAAAATATGATTGTCGACTAAGTCTCTGCTTTGGAGGGATAAGTTCCAAATATCCGAGCCTCGAGGAATATTTTGGTCTCTAAGAATTCCTTCCGGGGATAGAGGCATGTCGTATTTAACAGTCCAGATTTCTTTCCATAAGTCCGAACCCCCTTGTAGCCATCTCCATCTTAATTTAGCAGTAAGGACTTGATTTAAGGTCCATGGATCTCTGAGGCCTAAGCCACCTTTTCCCTTGGGTTTGGTTAGACTCTTCCACGAACAGAGGGCCCATTTCTTTTGTTGCTTCGGGCCTCCCCATAGAAATTTTCTATAAATTTCAACCAGTTTATTACAAATTCCTTTAGGGGCAGCCATTGCAGATAAAGGATATATCGGGATTGCTTGTATGGTGGCTTTAAGTAGCACCACCCTAGCTTCCATGTTCAGGGCACGGAAGGTCCAGTTATCCAGCCTTTTCATGATCTTTTCAATGATGTTTTTCCAATTACCTAATTTAAGGGTAGATGTGTCCAGCATAGTTCCTAGATATTTGGTAGGGAGATCCCCTATCCTATATCCCATGACCCTGGTTAGATGATTCTCAACCGGTTCCGCAGTGTTAAAGAAAAAGGTTCTGGATTTGTCATTATTCACCTCCATCCCTGAACTTTCCATAAATATCTCTAGTATTTTCTTTATCCTTTTGACTTCTTGCAAGGTGGCTTTGCAGTATATCATTATGTCATCCACAAATTGTTGATGTGTGACTGTGGTTCGATTCCCCCATAATTTGAGGCCTTGAATTTTCCTTTCTCTTGCTTCTTTTTTAAAATATATACCTAATCCTTCTGCTGCAATTATGAAGAGAAAGGGAGATAATGGGTCCCCTTGCTTGAGACCTCTTGAGGCATTGAAAGTTACTGTTGGCGCTCCATTCAGCAAAATAGAGAAATTTGGAGTAGAGATCATACTTATGACCCAGTTCACCCATCTATCACAGAATCCAAAGGCTTTGAGGATTCTTTCTAGGTACTTCCAGCTTAGCCTATCATAGGCTTTTGAAAGGTCAAGTTTAATTAGCATACCCTTTTCTTTTTTAGTTTTCAGAGTGTGGAGGACTTCCTGGGCTACCACAAGCCCATCCAGAATCTGCCTTCCTTCAACAAACCCTGTTTGTTCAGGGGAAATAATACTTGGTAGGATCAGTTTTAATCTCTGGGAAACAATTGATGCTACTATCTTGTAGATGACATTACATAGGGTTATAGGGCAAAAGCCATCAGCCTATTCAGCCTGATTAGTTTTTGGAATCAGAGTTAAAAGGGTTGAGTTTATTCCTGGCCATATTCTTTGGTTTATTCTGGCCTCCTCTACAACTTCCCGAACATCTGAAGCAAGGAACTTCCACCCTGCTTGGAAGAATTCAACAGTGTACCCATCCGGGCCAGGGGCTTTGTTCCTTTTCATGTTTCTAACTATGTCTTCCACTTCTTCCATGGTGATTTTTCTCATAAGTGCCAAGTTTTGATCTCTTGTTATTACGTTTGGAATTTCACTACTTATCTTGGCTATGGCATCTGATCTGTCGGTTTGTGGTTCCCTCAGAATGTCTTTGAAATGATTTACCAGAACTTTTTCAATTTCTTCATGTTGCAGGACTCTTTGTCCTTCTTGGTTTTTGATAGAGAATATTCTGTTTCTTTGTCTGTGCTGAACCATTGCTTTATGGAAAAACTTAGTATTCCTCTCTCCCTCCCTGAGCCATTGAACCCTTGATTTTTGCTTCCATAAAATCTCTTCTTGTTTTCTTCTTTCTTCTAACTGAGTTAGTACTCTGCCTTCTTCTTGTGTTCTCTCCTCCTCTATTCCTTCCATGATATCCATCTGCTGAAGGTCTTCCATTCTCTGTTCTAATCTCTTTTTATCTTCCATAATATTCCCAAATTCTTCTTTATTCCATTTCTTTATCTTATTCGTCATTTCCTTCAGCTTGAGTTGAAAGGTGTGCATCTTATTTTTTCCCCTTTGCTCACTCATCCTCCACCATTCTTCTAGCTTCTCCACCATTCCTTCATTTCTCAGCCATAAAGCTTCGAACCTGAAGGGCTTGTTGGGAGGCCTTTGCTTTAAGTCTATCTCTAATTTAACCGGCCAATGGTCCGATCCTGCTACCGGAAGAATGGTGGCCTCTATAAAAACATCCTTTAGCATTATTTGTTCTGAGATTTAGAATCTGTCCAGACGAGAGGCAATTTGGTTAATGCCTCCTCTCCTAGTGTTCCACATATGGCTTCCATTGATGGTTTGGACATCAATCAGGTGATGGTCCCTTATAAGGTCTCCAAACTGTTCCATAACCTTATCCGATCTTCTATTTCCTCCTCTTTTTTCATCTAGGGTTTTAATCAGATTAAAATCCCCACCTACTATCCATTGTTTTCCAGGTATGACGCAACGCAAGGCTTTTAGATTTTGAAAAAAGTTTTCCTTTTCGCTTTGAATATGAGGGCCATACACCCCTGTTATAATAACCTCTTCCTTAGTTCCAACTATACTTGTTGTACCAGATAAAATTCTTGGGAGACTCATCCAGTTACTGAAGTGTATTTCCTCTGGGTTCCAGATAATTATCAAGCCACCAGCGCTTCCAATTGCATCTAACCCCATCATTTCATAGCTACTCCTGCTTTTATTCAAAATTTCTCTCATTTTCTCAATACTTATTTTTGTTTCTTGTACTATCATTACACTGGGTTTCTCTTTTTTCAGTCTTTCATTCAAATACCTTTGTTTGCCTCTGTTGTTGAGGCCACGTATATTCCAGGTTGTAATAATCATCTTAACAGTTTTGGGGGGGATTGGAAAACCTCTGATAGAGGGATCACTCTTCCAGAGTTAACAAGCATCTCACCCACTTCTTGTATCATTTCCCCCAAGGTTTTTCTCCCTTGTTTTTTGCCTCCCTTGCCAATGTTGCCCGCTCCTATGCTCTGCATTTCCTGTTTCTCCAGTTGTTGATTTTCCTTTTCTTCTGTCAGTCTCTTCTTTGCCTTATATCTTTGGAATGCTTCTTTGTATTTTTGTTTTTGTTCTTCTGGGATAAATCTTTCATCAAGCCTTTTCCATTCCTGTAGAAGTCTCGCCATTACTTGTTCTTCCTCTTCTCCTTTTGTTTTCTTTGGATCTATTTCCATGATTCCTTGATCCCCTTAGGTATCACTTGTGGGTTCAGCCCCCTGTTCGTTATTCCTATTATCTGCCTCCTTGTTTGATTCTTCAGTTATTACCTCCATTCCCTCTATTTCTTCTTCTTCGCTCACCTCTGTCTCCAACCCTTCTTCCTGTAGGGCTTTAAACATGTTTAGAGATTCTGTTTTCTGGGCTTCTTTCTGTTTACCCCTCTGCGTCTTTTTATTTCCTCTGCCTCTTCTTCTTGGAACTTCTCTGAAGTCCTCTCTTTCTTCCTCTGTTTTCCTTGTAGTATTGCTTCTGCTTTTTTCTACTTCCCTTTCCTGATCAGCTAGCGTAATAGGGCATTCCCTAAACAGATGACCATATTCATGGCATCTTCGGCAGCGGAATGGTATATGTTCGTAGTCTATTGGTTGGTGCCATAGTTCATCATGATATTCCAGTTCAATAGTGTCTGGGAGAGGCTCTGTGATGTTCATGTAAGCACAGATTCTAGCATAGGCGTTGAACTTTCCTCTCTTTGTTGTTTCAGCCACTTTAACAAAGGACCCTATAGTATTTCCTATGCCTTTAAGGATCTATGGTTCCCAGAATTCAGATGGAAGACCAAAGAGTCTGATCCAAATCGGAGCAGCTAACATCCTTTCCTTATCAGGGTTGTAACAGTCTACCCATTCTCTCATGAACAGACCAAGGTTGTTCATAAATAAGGTCCTTCCTCAAAGACTCTTCCTCTATCTTCTAGGTTGGAGAATATAACAGTGAAGAACCCCTTTGCTCCCAACTTGACTTCCACATGTCCTTTTGGTTTCCACCTCTGATAGATCCATCTCATGAGATCCTTTTCAGCAGGCCAATATCCTATAAACTTGCAGATCAAGGCATAATCACGCATATGGCTTCTGTAATTTTCTAGTTTATTAGGAGGGATTACAAACCTGGGTCTGCTCGAAGTCCTCGGAAGGCATTTGCTTTGGAATCCTGATCTCCTTTGCGCTCCCGTTTCTAAAGTTTCACCTTCGGTGGGTTGGCCTCCTGCACTCTGTTTTTCCTTTCTGTTTTCCCCCTTTAAAGCTGCTTTGAAGGAGGGGATCTCTCCCCCCCCGTTCTCTGACTCCATTCCTTCCCCACCCAACGCGCTTCCTATGTGGTTCAAACGCCAAGCCCGATGACAGGCAGGCGATCTTACAGGCTGCAGAGTAAACCCTAGTTACCTGCACGAGATCGCTTCTCCCGCCAGGCTCCCGTCTTCCCGCTTCCGATATCAATTGTCATATTTCAACTTTTAAGATTAAAAATATTAGAAAATGATTTAAATTTTATTTTTATTTTATTTACTAAAAAATTAAAAAATTTAATAGTCAGGAAAATTTGTACAATTATAACTTGATATTACTAAGTGATATTTATGAACTTTTAAGATTAAAAATATAGAAAATGATTTTAATTTTTATTTTTATTTTATTTACTTTTAAAAGTTTAAATAATAATGAAAAAATTGTACAATTATAATTTGATATTATCTAAGTGATATTTTGTTGGGTATGATTTATGGATTATCTACTTTATTTATATAATTTTGCAATTATATTTTAGTACATAAAAAAGCTCAAAATTTCTAAAACATGATCTATCTTGAGCTAATATGTGATTTTTGGATTTAATATTTTTTTCATCGATTTTTTTTTTATCTGATGAGAGGTCACTATCAACTTAGCTTTTTATCTTATCAATCCAAAGGCGTGTGTTGTATAAAGGAGATTAGAACGAAGAAAACTTCAAATTTCTTCAAGTGCAAATTTCATTAGAGTGCAAATACAATATTATTTTTTATTATTTGAATTGTATTTTTAAATGCTAGATAAAGTATATAAGACCAAATA
>APFE030604886.1:98241-124846 GCA_000404065.3 Pinus taeda
AATTTCTTCCACCGGATTCGGTCACTGGAATCTCCAAAAAGTCTCATTATAGACAACTCCTAAACCTTATTGTCCTCTTACGCCTCTTTAGTATTATATTTGTTGTGGATCTTACTGTCCTCTCACGCCTCTGAAGTGACCCACAAAATTTGATTCAGGTGCTCCTAACAGCGTGAAAGAGGTAGGCACGGAGCAGAATTGACACTTAGTGAAGTTAACTCGTACACTGGTATACTGCGCGCATGCAGCAGGGTCAATCTTCTAGCGCCCCATAAATCTCCGCTTTAAACAGGATTGAGAGTTACATTTATGCCAAGGACTGTGTTGGTGGGTCTCTATATTCTGTTTTGGTTTTTTTTGTTGTGGTTAATGGATATTTTGATTATTGGGTGGCCCCTAAAGTTTATTGGAAAATTTGGGTTGATTAATTTTAAAGGGAATCAAGTTCGACGGTCAATAATAACTATGTTTAATCTCAAAAGTTTCTGGGAGAATGAACTTCGTAATCCACGAAGCACTGATTTAACCAATTGAACTGACCCTTAAAACTCTGTGTTTTGTATTTTGTTTTATTATGTAATGTTAAAAATTAAAATATCTATAAACCATATCCATTACCATCCAGCAGTTTCAAAACACTTTCCAAGACTCAGGAACAATTGAAACATTACATTTCTCCCTTCAAATAATAACAGCATATTCATGTTTATATAATCTGAAGTGGAATTTACAATTTTTTAAACTAAGTAACAGGTAGTATATATTGAAAAACCAATTCGTTTTCTAACGTGTTATGAGATTCAAATAAATAAAATATTTCCAAAAAAATAGATTAAATTTTAAATTTAAATATATTTATAAAATTTTGAAAATATTTTTTGTAATTTATTCATAATTATAATTAATAATATATATATTAAAATCAATCATCTCGTTTTCAAATAATGGCTCTTGTTCTTTGTGCTTTCTAAGCACGCCAAATCACATTTAAAAACATGATACAAAAACACACCACACAAAAACACAATACACACAATTGATAGAGAGAAACATACACAACCACCTGAAAGAGGAGGGGCAGAAAGCAAAGAAATTTGTAGCGAGTAGGAGGTGCTTAAATTTTTTCTACAAAATGTTTTACTTGTGCATAAGTGGTGACCTATCAAGATCATAGGATTAAGTGGATGATTATATCCGTCAGATCCAATGGCATAAAAATATATGTAAGAGAATTCAAATTACTTATCAAATTTCATCCGTTGAATCAAAGCTGTTAGGATCAAATGGCATGAAAATATTAGCGAGAAAATTCAAATTTATTTTGCGATAATTTTTTGAGTTGTTTTTAATGCGATGTTTTGAAAAGTTTTTTGGTGATTTAATTTGTTTTTAAGTGGTTTTATGGTGAGTTTTTGAAAAGTTTTTTGGCGATTTAATTTGTTTAGTATTTGGTCGGGATTTATTGAATTTAGGATTTTTGTACAATTGAAGTGCAAGGGGATTTTTTTAGTACGAAAAATCATAATTTCTATATTAATATCATATATTGAAGATAAACAAATGCCTTCAAATGTTTCACAATATAAGAGAAACTCCCTGTGATGCCAAACCGAATGACGACAAAGAGTTGGCACTTACAAAAATATGTAAAGAGAAATAAAATGTCCATAGCCCATATACATAACCAGATATGAAATGCTTGCATGACAAAGATCCATGCCAAATCAGAAAACAAAAATGTAAAGTAGATGCCATCAGAAGGTAATCTATACCATCAAGTTGTCTATACACTGTAGATTAGCAACATTCATCTCCCCAGATGATTAAGCAAAAAAAAGAAATTGTTTGTAGCAAGTAGTATTACAAAAAAGGAGAGAGGGTGGAAAAAAGCTAGCTCAGGAAAGGGAAGTCTTCAATATCAATAACCTTCTGTCCCAGGATAATTTCCAAGTGCATTTTTCCAGTGTTACCATTTAAGCCCCTCCTTGATAGTTCATCTACATCCATATTATGTACCATGTCAACATGCATGATAGTGGAGTTGCTTCCATAGAAGATCGATCCTCTTCAGCCATCCAAGTAATAATGGATTTGAGATGTTTGCAAATCCCATTATATGGTCGATAATAACTTTTGAATCTCCATGGATATGAATGAAGGGAATATCCAGTAAATTTGTGAACCATAGAAGGCCCCATAAGGCCATTGCCTTAGCCTTTGTATTAGTGCCACTACCTACTCGCCAGAAACTTCTAAATGTCAGTGCCGCCAAGATGGCAAGCCAAAACCCACAACCACATGTGTGCCGTTGCGCAGCCCCATCAAAAAAACCCATAGGGTATATCAGCTGGACTTCAGACCTCTTATGTCTAGGAGTCAAGGAGCATATGTCTTTTGTGGAATATAGAGCGTAGCCGATGATAACATTTTCAATAATCTTGAAGAAATTACCAGGGCAATGCTGGAAGATGTAGTTGTTTCTCCATTCCCAAATTTCCCAAAATAGAATAGGCGAAATAATTCTCCAGTCAGCCTTTTGTGAGCTCCACCATTGTAGACAGTCCACAATGCAAACATGCTGGATATACGGAAAACCAATGTGTGAAGAAAGTCCTTTCCAGACCTAAGTTCTATGTGGACAAGTGAGAAAGATATGATTGTTGTTTTCGGATTCCTCTTTACAGATAGGACAGATGTCGGGTCCATGCCATTGTCGCTTTTGCATATTTTCCCAAGTAAGGCTTTTGTTATGGAAAACCAGCCAAGTAAAGAGAACGATTTTGTTATGGATTTTGGTTTTCCAAAAGGCAAATGATATGTGTTTCTCAGTCAGAGTTGCATCCTCAAAACAGAGAGAGGTATATGTCAGCCACATTAATGTTATCTTTCTTCATCTTCCTCGACCAAATTAATTTGTCATGACTTTCAGTACGACAAATCCCAAGTTGTTTCATCCTAGCAACAATGTGATCCCATTCCAAGTCCTAATGACTAGATAGACCCAAATTTTGTGCGCACTTCCAGATAGGATATGGATCCCTCCAAGTAGAAATGGCTTGATACCAGTAGAAAATTCCTCTTCTATGTAGAGTATCAATAAGTTGTTCCGGGATGTTGTCCTTGTCGCCATAACCCAAGATGCGATCACAGCCAATAAGAATGTTGTGGCCCGAACCAATATTCCAAAGTAGGTATTGTAGGAAGATCTTAGTGACCTTTTGGAAACTGAGCCAGATGGTGGAACCATTTTTACTACCAATGGTTCTCTTTCAAAACCAGTATATAAAGTCATGATTCTTTAAGTATTTTTGTCTAATGACCAAAATCTAGGTTCCTGTACCAAAAAATCCCCTCCACAGTGACTTGATAAGTAATGCCTGTCCAAATCGAAAGAGGTCTAGAAGTTTCCATCCCCCCATGACCTTTGGCAGATTGATCTTCGATATCTTAGATAGGTGAAATTTCTTTTTCTCATGACTATCCCCCCAGATAAAATTAGCCATAACCCAGTTGAGTGAGTGTATGATGGCATTAGGAATATGGAAAAGATGAGCCTAGTATACCCCAAGTTGGTTTAGGATAGCTTGGGAAAGGATGACACGCCCTCCCAAGGGTAAATTCCTAAATTCCCATCAAGAAATTTTCCTAAAAAATCTATCAACTAGGCAAAGCCAATCGACATTTCTATAATTATAGGGTTTTATATGATATCCCAAGTATTTCATACCCTGACTCATCAACTTGGCGTCAATACCAAACAAGTTTTTTATGTAAGCAATGATATCCAAATCACAATTTCCATGATACAAAATAGTTTTCTAAGCATTCATATACAAACCAGTAGCATTGGCAAATTTTTTGAATATATGAAAAAGGCATAACCAAGTGGGACGATGCAACATACCCATGATCAGCACATCATTGACAAAGAATCCATGAGATATGTTGATGTTGTGGCCAATCTTGAGCACTAGGAATTGTTCTCATTCCACAGCATGAGTGATGTGCAAGCTTAGGCCATCCATAGCTAAAATAAATAGCAAGGACGATAGCAAGCAACCCTGTCTCAGCCCCCGTCCAACCCGGAAGAATTTAGAAGGGTATCCATTTATGATCACAGAATAATCCACATTGATGATGCACGTCATAATCCAATCCACACATTTGTCATGTAAGCCAATTTTGAAAAGGACTAGCCTAAGGTAACCCTAATCCGGGCTGTCAAAAGCCTTCCTCAGATCAACTTCCAGGATGGCAGCATTTAGATTTTTCGCATGGATCGAATGCATACACTCCTGTGCATTAGCAATGATGTCATGAATTTATCGGCCTTGTAGAAACTCATGTTGATAAGGGGATATATGGCGTGATAAAGCACTTCTCAGACGCCCAACAATGGCTTTTTAGATAAGCTTTTAGATAAGGTTGCACAGTGAAATAGGCTTGCAGCCCTGAAAATAGATAGGAGGATTGTGCTTCGGGATGAGGGCAATGTAGGTAGACTTGATGCAATGGTGTACATTCCCAATGAATCTAGACTCCTCCACCATTTGCAGAAGTTCATATTTGAAAAGATCAAAGAAGTGCGTGAACAACTCCACTGTCACCCATCCACTCCCGGGCTTTTATCGCCATTGAAATAATTTAGGACGCTGAGTAATTCCTCCTCAGTGATACAACTGTACAGAGCGTCATTTGATTTTTAGTCAAACATAGTAGGGTAGTGCTCAATCCCCCAAATGAGATCTTCAGCAACGATGTTTTCATTGTGCTCATATGCCAATTTGAAGTGTTAGGAGGCAACTTTGGAGATATCCTCCTGTGACTAGATATGGTTGCCCTCAGCATCATGAATCCCCCAGATAGAATTTGTATTGCGTTGATGGTTTGCAAAATGGTGAAAAAAATTCGTGTTTTTGTTCCCCTCCTTGATCTAGATAGCCCGGTTCTTAAGGCACCATGACACTTCTTCAAAATCCAAGAGTCGATTCCTTTTTAATTCGAGCTCTCGAATGTATGAACGGGTAGCATCAGGGAGATTATTCATGGCCATCAGTGGAAGGAGGAGGTCCAATTTGCTTTGTATGTCCTTAATCTCTATTTTCATGGACTGGTTTTTTTTCTTCTACCAGATCTTCACAACCCCGCGGAGAGTCTCCAATTTGTCCAGAGTATGACTTAAAATATCAATATGCACAATATCTGTATTATATTCATTAAAATAAGATTATATATATACAGAGTGTTGTCTCAAGATAAGGAGACTACTTTGGACAGACAATCTGTTGGTTGAGGAAATCTCTCAACCACACACCAAACTAGGAACAAGTAGATATAGCCAACTCCTATAGAATAGGAACTAACTCTTTACATAGAAAGAATCACAACTAGAGACAAGTAGGAATTAGATATTCCAACACTCCCCCTTATGAGTACTTGTCTCGATATCAGTTTGCAAAGTCTATTTGTGGTCAAATATACCAAAAAGAATATGTTGATGTCCATATAAAGGAGCAACCATCCACCGGAATGCATGGGTACTAACCACTGCAACCTCTAGTCTTGTAGGATGTCCTTCACATACATGGTTCTTCCAACCATTATAATTGCACACATATACCTGTAAATCCCCCTCCATCATTGTTAACCTGGGTTTTGTCGGATTACCCATAACCATGCTTTGGGTTTTAACAGATCACCCTCAACCATGCCTCCAACGGCTCTCAGCCAGCACGGCTCAACTCAGCCACCAAGGCTCAACACAGCCACGACAACTCAACAATGCCACCAAAGCACACAATTTAGCCAAGAAGGCTCCTCATGTTAAAATGATACCATGTTAAAACGAGATACCACTAGGGCACTCCAGCCACCATGGCCCACAAACCTGCCACTAAGGCACTCTAGCCACTCTGGGCCAAGGGTTTTGTCGGCGAACCCTAAACCATGTTTATAGGAATCTTTGTCCCACTTCACGGTTACATGTAGAATTTTGTAGAATTTTTCTACAAATCAGCTAGCTCTGATACCATGTAGAATTTTGTAGAATTTTTCTACACATCAGCTAGCTCTGATACCATGAAGAACTTTTTCTACAAATTAGCTAGCTCTGATGCCATGTAGAAATTTCACCTGTAGAACAAACCGATATATGCAATGTCCTAAAGCATAATACTTGTTCTACTTCTACAAAACATTGAGCGGAAGCATAATCGAATTCATGAGCAACATCAAGTAGAAACATGCATAATTAATCAAGAGAAATCAATCACACATAACACAGAATATATCACTGGGGAAAGCACCAGCATAAAACCCCAACACTTTATTATCAATCAAGTGGAAATCCTCTTCAACATACAAAAAGAATTAGCTCAATAGCTATCCTGCTCTCTCTGTACTTTGATGATCTTCAATCAGAAGATGAAAATCATGGACTACCTAGGCCTCAATATATAGGCCACAAGTCCTCCAATCTCCTATAATAGATCCTTCTCCATGCAAGGAATACTTACTAGAAATATCCAAGCGTCTGATAGTACATTGTCCCACATCTGATCTCAACTAGGTCTCTGACAGAACTGACATGCAATAGTTATCCATGAGTGAATTCTCAGTTATCTAAAATAATAGTTGTCACATGCATGCAAGCATTAACAATTATATTTTATTATTTTAACAACTTGTTAAAATAATCTAACTGGACTTGACTAGTTAGAACTAAGTCAACTGATTCTCTCATTATAGAACTCATATTTATTCCCTCAATCAGTGGAGGAAATTAAGGATAAATTCCTCAATCAGTAGGAAAACTCATGTGCATGCTCACAAAGACTTCAAATTCGAATTTCCTTAACTAATCAACTCAACTGAATTAATTAATTAATATTTCCAACTACTGTTAAGACCAAAATTAATTTTACTTCCTATAGATAGACTAGGGACTGTTATAAATAGGAAGGGACCTAGAAATGCTATTTTTAGAACTTTCTATTTTTAGCAATTTCACCTCTCACCCAATGTGGCCAATGACCTTACTAGCCACATTGCTATTTTTAGACATGCTATTTTTAGCAAGTCTATTTTTAGCACATTCTAAACTTAGCATTTCTTGTTGCACATTTTTCAACATTAATTAACTATGCAACAAATTTTTTCTTCATTTTAATTCCTTGAGAAGTTGTAGTTCTTCGGCTACCAACCATGAACATTTTTTCTTCCCCTTTTCCTTGTACTCTTCTAACAAACTATTCAACTCTACCTGCATAACACTTCCTATATCAACCTTTATATTGGTTGTTGACACTTAGAATAGAGTATAACAATATCTTGATCTTCTCGTCGTTTATAGCTCACACCTTCCTCCACACAATAGCCGATATGTCTAACAATTTTGCATGGGAACCACACACATAATGTTGTTCTCCTATTTATTTATTGTCTATTAATAAATTTTCTTCACTCTTGTAGACTTTCATTTTAATCAAATTTGGCACTCGAATGCCAAATTGTAATCATAGCTTTTGATTGTTAGCTCCCTGATGTATATATCCAACAAACATATATAGTTTTAGTCCTTTAGATGCATAGTGTGAAACACTCTATCCACTAGTGAAAATCAATGATGTTCCACAACATGTATTTAGTTAAACTTGATCAATGGTTGAAAATGTATCCTAGATCCCCCCTTTTTCTCAACATTTAATGAGGGAATGAGATTACAACATTTGTCATATTTGTCTATGAAAATAAATGACCCACCGTAACTTGCATTTGATAGAAAACAAGCAAAGGTCAATATTTATTTTTAATCCCTTGTAATAAATCATCACTAGTGTGGGTCCTTCCAACATCTAAACTTGAAATTATAACAAGAACTACTCAGGGTCAGAATGTGTTATATACCTAGGCGGAATATTATGGGGTACAAAGGGAGGTACCCAAGGTAATAAGGTAATAATGGGATGGGCCATAGTAATAGATAAGGTGGTTAACCCATATCATGTAAGGGACCACTAGTAGTTAGTAATAATGTAATGCGCCCATGGTATTAGTTTGATGGTATGAGGGAACCATGGTAATGACCCATGGTATTGTATGTATGAGGCCTATATAGAGGCTAAAGACTCCACATGGAGGGATGTCAAGAAATTGTCAAGGATTATTGTATGTATAGGCATATGGCTTGTGGAGTGTTCCCCTTCCTTAAGGAGTGAATGTATGGTGTTGCCCTACCATAAGGGTTTGATCAATAAAGAATCATTTCATATTATTTCTGGGTTTATTGGCATAGTCTTATACTTTCATATCAAATCTATAATATTTCCGGGTTATATCTATAACAGAATGTCTCTCTAGTGTTGGCATATGTGACAATCAACTACTGAAGATATTTCTTATGCATCCCTCATACTACTTCCATTATTTTATAATTAACTATTCACATAGTCATGGGTCAAGTTTGAGGGTTAGACCTAATACATGTTTGTGATGGTATTATCCTCATTTTTGTTAAACATCAAAACCACAAAACACAAGCACCTGGCATGAATTTCGACGTCTAGGCATGTAACCCACTACATCACCTATTGACATTATCCTACAAGATGGTATCATCTGAGTGGTGTCATGTGTCACACATATATAGGCCACCTAGCCACCAAAATGAGGAAACTATACCTACCACATACGTGTCCCACGTCATTTTCCTTCCACCGCATGCCACGTAATTCTTGACCTACCTATCCCTTGGTGAAACTTTTAACTATTTCTTAGTAAACAAGTTGGCACCATGACACTAATATTTTCGTTGATTGTCAGGGACTTGACAATCCCATTCCTAGGAAAGTTATTTTAATAAATGATTCTCAACAAAGCTACGTATTATATATTGTGATACCAGTGTTCCCATTGACTATTTGGGATTTTATCATTCACAAAATCTAGGAGGATAGGTACCTTATTGAGAAAATTTAATTTTCCACCTCAACAGACAACTTGGATGAATTCAACTTCTGTGACATGGATCTTGTCACACAATTAGCTCATTAAATTCGAGTTAGAGGACTTGATGTTTAGTTAAGAATGTTTGATTACTAATTTGTAGCAATAAAGGTTAGTTATTTCAACTTGGTTTCAGTTAGATTAGTTCTAACTATTGCAGGAAGTACTAGAAGGTCAGTTGTGCAGTGGGAAAAAAATCTAACTCAATGATCATCTAACTAACTAATAAATCATCCTAAAATAGCTAGTGCATGTAGAGAATTGAAGTTCCTTGCCGTGGAAGAGATTCCAAGACAGTGTAACATCAATTGTAGACTAGTCCTTAGTGTACATATGTTGCACCCACTTAGATGATCAACCTTGGGAATTGCACAAGAACTTTAGAGGAAAATCCTAAATAATAGGAACCTAATTTCCTCATAAATTGACTAAGTATAGGTTGTATCTTCTCAATGCGCAGAGAGATAGGTTATTCACATGCAAGTTGAGATAAGATTGAGCTAGAAATTGTAATGAATATCTATTTGTCATATTAATGCATGAAGAAAAATGGGCTTTTATCATATTTCTTTCCCCTCGAGAAATACTATGTGCGTGTATGTTTTTTCTCATTGCATGTTTGTCATAGATGTTTTAAATTGTGAATTTAATTTTGTAGAGTAATAGAGTAGGATTTTGCCTTATGTTTTAGATTAAAATTTCATGAGAAATTGTAATTCTACACCATAATGTATACATGGTATCATGGCAAGATTCACATTAGAGTAGGATTACTGAATTTGTTTCTTAGGATATTTGAATTTGTAGTTCAGTGTAGCAGGACCTCTTCAAAGTTTGGAATATGAACTTCCATGACCTGAGGCTAGAATATGCCTTCAAAGGAACCTATAAATTCATTACATGTAATGATCACATGTAAGTGGTGCTAGATGATGTTGAATTGCTAGAATATGTCAAGATATATGTTGCAAAAGCATAGCCATATGATGCACATGATCTAGCCTAATGGAAGAAATATGGGGACAAGGTGAGGGGAAAAATGTTGGAGGGAGTGTGAGACCACATTGTCTCAAATATCCATGCAAAGGAAACTCCTTACGTAATGTGGCATTCACTAAAATAACTATTCTAGAATAACAACGACCATAGGAAACTAGCCCTAAAAGACAAACTTTGAAATATCAAGATGTAGAAGAATGACACTATTTGGTAGTATCTGAGCAAATTTAAACAAGTTTGTGATGACCTTGGAAGGGTTGGTGTTAATCTTGCAGAAGATGACTTGGTAAGCCTAGCTCTTCTAGGCCTTCCTAGAAGTTGGCACAACAACAAATACTTGGTGAATGGGAGGAATAAATTAATGGATTGGGAATGGTTATGGTCCAATTTCTTAAAAGAGGGGATTAGGAAGAATACCAGAAATGGAACCTATACAAGGGAGATGATGAAGAAAACGTTGCATTGGTTGGAAATGGAAAGAAGGGAAAAGGAAAGAAATATCAACCAAACCATAATATAGACAAGGGGAAAGAGGAAATACTTTTATCAAATAAAATGCTTCAATTTCCATGAATTATGGAATTATTCCATGAAGTGTCCACACAAAATGTCAAGAAATAATAACTCGAAGGAGCATTAGATGAATCTTTGGCTTCACAGTTCAATCTTGAATTCATCCTTATCACATGCACAGTCAACACGGTGATGGGGAGTGTGTGGTACTTGGAATTTGGTGCCTCACTCCACATGGCAAGGCATAGAGAGCTCTAAGATGACCTAGAGGGGAAATATCTCTAGGTGCGTATTGAGTTGGGGGATGATGGAAGGTATAATGCAACAAGGATTGGTATAGTCACCTTTAAGAGGGAGTTGGGATCCCCTCTTCACCTCAGAGATTTCATGTTTGTTCCAGGCCTAAAGAATCATCTCATCTTTGTAGTAGTTTTGGAAGACCGTAGTTATGATGTGATCTTTAGAAAAAAAAAAACATTCCCTAAATCATATTTGGTTTCATGTGAAGAGCTTGTATAAGGTAAATGTGGAATATTGTATTACATTAAGCAGTGAGGAAAATAAGTAAAGAGTTTTGACGTTGGTTTACTTTGGAATAGAATATGTGGTTATTTCCATCACAGAACCTTAAATATTATGGAACAAATAACTACGAGCCTCCAAAAAGGAGCACTTGACTAGTAGGATTTTTTCAAAGGATGTACCTTGGGGAAAAACGCAAAATCCACATTCCATGATTGAGATAGAAAATCACATGCAGTCTTCAAAAGGATGCACTCTGATGTCTGTGGACCTTTCTCAACATCCTCCACTACCAGAAGCAAATATTTTTTCATTTTTATTGATGTCTTCTCAAGAAAATGTTAGATCTTCTTCATATGGAAGAAGGATGAGACATTCTAAAATTTTGTATAATTCAAGGCAACAATTGAGAAAGAGACCATCAAGAAGGTGAAGGATCTCAGGATTCATAGTGGAGGTGAGTATGTTTCTAATGAATTAAAAAAAAAATATGTGAAAGAAGGCATTCGAAAGAGTTGACAACACCACACAACCCATAACAGAATGGGGTGGTTGAGACAAGGTTTAACTTCATTATGGGAGCTACAAGGGCTATGTTGGACGACCAACTCATGTGTGTGAATTTATGCACAAAGGCATAAAACACAATAGTCTACTTCAAGAACCAAATTGCACATGATTTTCTTGGTATGATTATACTAGAAGAGGACTTCACAGGACAAAAGCAAGATGTTTCACACTTCAAGATTTTTGGAGCCTTTGTTTCTTGCCATGTCTCCCAAGAATGAAATAAAAATCTTGAGTGGACAATAGAGTTGTAGGTATTTGTGGGTTACAAAAAAAATCCTCACAACTATCACGTGTACTTACCTTCCCTTGGAATGAAAATTGTGTGAAGGGATGTAAATTTTGATGAGGAGAAATTGATGCAGTGCCCTTTTGAAAGGAAGCAACAAATCCCACAACAAGAGGATATTTTAGCTCCAAAGGAGGAGCCTCAGAAAGTTGTATAGCAGATAAAAATTGAGTAGGAGAGAGTGGAGACATCCACTCAAGAAGAACAATCCAAAGAAGGTTGAAAAATAACTAGGGAAGTTGATATACTTGTGTAGGATGTGAGATAAAATGTGGGATATCCTTCAAATTTTCACAAGAGAAAGAGCTCACCTCAGAGGTACATTGGCTAAATGGAACTAATAAGTGAGGTTGTAGAGATTAAGCCATCCTGTTTTGAGGAGGAAGATGAGAAAGCTTTATGGATTGATGCAATGGTGGAAGAGTATGAATCCATTATAAAGAAGAGTGTTTGGGAAGTGGTCTGAAGACCATCAAATACATCAGTTGTGGTTTCGAGATGGATCTTCAAGGTTAATCATGTAGCAAAAGGAAGCATTGAAAAATATAAGGCTAGATTTGTGGACAAGGGATACTTTCATGTTGATGGAATTGACTATGTGGATACCTTTGCTCCTGTACCAAGGCATTCATCTATTATATCAATTCTTGCACGTGTCTCACAGATGGGGTGGAAGGTACACCAAGAAGATGTAAAACATTATTTATCAATGGATATATCTAGGAGGATGTGTACCTAAAGAAACCAAAAGGTTATGAGATATTTGGTCGGGAGTCTCATGTGTACAAACTCAAGTGAGCATTATATAGTCCCAAATAATCACCTCATGCTTGTTACACAAGGATTGGTAGTTATCTCATTAGTTCAGGATTCCCCAAAATTAAAGTGGATGTAAACCTCTATCACATGTTGGTAGAAGGTAAATTATTTATTATTGTCTTATATGTTGATGATTTGATTTGAACTTGTGATGAGTAGCTAATGATATATTGCAAGGAGAACCGTGTAAGCGAATTTGAGATGAAGGACATGGGTCTCATGTAATACTTCCTTCAACTCGAAGTATGGCAAGGTGATGGGGAATTTTTTATGTCTCAAGGAATGTATGTGAATGAGATACTATAGATATTTTGCATGGAGAGTTGTAAACCCATGGATACACCTCTAGCGACCAAGTCGAGGAAGTATGATGCCACTTCAAGTAAAGAAGTGGATGCCACCATTTATCGGAAGCTAGTGGGTCCACTGGTGTATCTTGTGAACACATAACGAGAAATGTGTTATGCAGTCAACCAGCTGAGCCAGTCTATGGTGAGGTGAACCAAATTATTTTGGAAGGAATCTAAGAAGGTTTTAAGGTACCTGAGAGGTACTATCTAGTTTGGACAATGATACAAAGAGACAAAGGGAGTGAATTTTTGTGGCTTCATAAATACACATTAGTCGAGGATTCCATGAATCCAAAAGAGTAAATCAAGTGGAACTTTCAATGTTAGCTCCATAGTCATTTCCTGGTATAGTAGGAAGCAAATATATATGGTTTTCAGCTCCGTAGAAGAAAAATTCATGGCTGCAAGTTAAGAACCATGTGAGGCAATCTAGATGAGAAAGATACTTGTGGGACTACTTCGTCAAATGATAGATCTAACTGTGATCTATTATGATAATCAAAGTTTCATCAATATCTCTGAGAATCTTGTATTTCATGATTGATACAAGCATATAGATATCTAGTGTCACCACTTACAGGGCTGTGTACAAAGGCGGATAATGTTGCTACAATACATTTTGATAGAGTAACAAGATGTTGACATTTTGACAAAGGGTTTTTCAAGAGTGAAGTTTGAGTTTTGCATGTGCAAGATAGGGGTGGTTGATAATCCCTTTCTATTTGAGAGGGAGTGTTGAAAAATGCAGCAAGAAAGTCTCAATTTGATTTTTCCTTATTCAAGTTGAGAAAATTTGAATTTCCACATCATCAAATGACTTGGATGTACTTAACTTTTGTGACATGGCTCTCGTCACTTCATTAGCTGAGTAAATTTTAGTTACATGAGTTAGAGTTTAGTTAAGGATGTGTGATTGCTAATTTGTATCATTCAAGGTCATTTAATTCAAGCTCATTTCAGTTACACTAGTTCTAACTATTGGATGAACTCATGGAAGGTCACTTGTGAAGTGGTACAAGAGTCTAATTCAGTGATCATCCAATTAATTGATCAATCTGCACAAAATAGCTAGTGTATCTAGAGAATTTGAATTTTCCATATGTGATGGATATTCCAAGGTAGTGTAACATCAGTTATAGACTAGTATTGAGTGTACATGTGTTTCATGCAGTAAGATGATCAACCTTGGGAATTGGACAAGAATTTTAGAGAAAATTCCTAAATAATAGGGGCCTAATTTCCTCAGGAATTGCACAGTGCAATGGGGTCTTAAACAGAGGAATAAATTGACTAAGTCTGGGTTAGAGCTTCTCAATGAACATAGAGATAGGTTATTCACTTGTATGTTGAGCTCAAATTGAGATAGAAATTGTAATACATCTCTATTCATCATATTAATGCAAGAAAGAAAATGGGTTTTTAGCAGATTTCTTTCCCTTAGAAAAATACTTTGTCCATGTGTGTTATTTCTCATTTTATGTTTGTGATTGATCTTCTAAATTATGAATTATATTCTACAAAATAGTAATGTAGGATTGTGTCTTGTTTAGATTAAAATTTGATGATCAATTGCAAGTCTATACCATAATTTCTATACCATATACTATTTTAATGGTCTTGACAAGGACTACTTGACTAAACACTTAGATTATTGATCAATAGGATGCCCCTAAACTTGACATCAATGACAACCTGTTAGCACTCCTTAGACTTGAAATCAATCACATACCTTGGACACCAATGACAATACCTTTCTCAACAATAACATTAATTGAATTAGAATGCATGATACCATGATGAAATAGTAGAAATAATTAATATTTAAGCTACCATGGATATCCCACATAAAAGTTTGGCTTACAAAATCTACTAAAATATATTCAAAAATCCAAAATTACTACTATCTAGAAAATAGAGAATAGAAAAACAAAGCTCACAAACCACAAATTAACACAAGATATAACCTAGGAAACCCTTGAGGATAAAACCCAACTAAAATTTGAAGGCTACTATGCTATCATTATCTAAATGGAAATGGATGCAAATAGAAAGAAGTAGTTTTTATAGCCCATGGGATAATATAATGAACAAATCCTATCTTTTTTCTATGTCCCTATCTACTCTTAGCTACTCTACTTATTTATGGAATTAAATGCACTCAAAGATAGTGGAACCTAATTTCCTCCTATTGGCCCAGTTATAACATAGCATGGTATCCTACCAATGGTTAAGCTTTACTCCTTCAAATCTTAACTAGAGTTACAGTATGGATACCTATATATTTTACTTCATCATGATCATTTGGATTGCCCCTTTGGCTTGAATAGTGGGGTATAACAAGGCATCTTGTTGAATTATGTTGTTTAAAATATCAAGGTCAATTTCCATGTGACATAACCTTTGAATAAAAACTATAATTAAAGTGATTATTGCACAATTGGAAATGTATATGTGTGTAGAATAACATGAAAAGGTGTGGAACTTAAGTGGAAAAGTAACACGCACCAATGAAACAACATTTCATGCCTCAAACTGCTCTTGGAAGGTTTCATACCCCAATTTTCCAAATTGCATCCTCCTGATAAACATGGTCCTATGAGTTGATTCCTCCACTTTTTCCACTCCAAAATATTCAATATATATTGGAAAAATATAATGACTCAATCCATGTCACACCACCTTATTTTCGGAGTCTTTTGGAACCCAAAATATTTTACTAAATTAGTTGAGTAAAATGTTTCTCCACCTTCTCTTGAGTGTTCCATCTATCCTTGCTTATATGTTGTCCTTTCAACCAAATCTGCAAAAGGTCAGGTTGCCCCTTGTATTGTAGTTCTAGACCTCTTCTACAAAACTATATCTTCTCAAAACTATGCTCAAGAATCTGGTTAAAATAATATTTCAAAGGAGGGACCTATTCCTCTTCTTTGTCTAGTGTTGAAGGCTCATAATATCTCATAACCTCTTCATTCGCCACTACATAAATGCACATGTACAATGGTAGACTAAATCTAAAGGAATTGTCACCCACCTTTTCGTGTAACCGATACAGATCAAACAAGTCCCATCCTTATTTGGCACAATGATCATGGGTGACCCATATGGTGAATTACATGGTTGAATGACACCTTTTTAGAGTAGTTGTTGTAAATATTTCTTCACCTTCCTTGCTTCTATAATGGACTACATATACAACCTATTGTTTGGAAACAAGGATTTTGGTAATAGCTAGATCTTGTGATCCACCTCCCTCTTAAGTGGTATCCATTTGGATCCTAAAACTCATCCTTGTATGATTATAGAAATTCTTCTAGTTGTTGTTTTCATTTGTTAGTACACCACTCTAGGGGTGAGTTTTCTCTCACTAACTCTTCAAAAAATTATTTTTCTCTTAAAATAGTAAACATATTTCTTGCTAGGATTAATAAATTTCTTGGCTTGTTTGGCACTTACGAGTGACATTTTGTTTTTTACTTTGTGTGCATTGACAATGAAGGAATTTTCACCCTTGATGAGTCAATACTGGCTAGCTCTTTGCATGAATATTGCATATTTCATTGACATATAGGGATTTCCAAACACCACTCCAAATACATCAACGGTAAATGCATTTAGTTCTGCTTCAATAATAAGATTAAAATTGATAAAGAAAGTAATTTTGTAATTTTGGTTACCTTTATTTTCACATCCTTATTTACACATCCTAATGGATATGGGCTTGGATGATCATGAACTTCCAATCCTAATTTTTTTACTAGCTTTATTACAATGAGATTTTCCTATGATCCTAACTCAAATAGAGCATCAATATTTGTCATCTTCACTTGTATCTTTATGTATAAAATTATGGTATTTTTGTTCTCTTTGTATTATTGAAGGCTACTCAAATTCACCTCCATCTACACTGATGTACAGATGATATTCTCATCCACATATGAGCTATTTTCCACCTAGTTTCTCAAACCAATGGCAATGAGGATATTCTTCTTTGAATATTTGTTTTTCTTCATTAAGTTAAGCTCTTGATGTACATTTTATCACTTTTGTTTTGTATTACTAATAATTTACAACAATTTTAGGCATTGTTGGGTTCTTTCCACAGTGATTACTATCTTTTTATCTTTAATTGCCCCCATTGCACTTATTCTTCCCCTCCTTAGAAGCATCTTGGTGCCTCTTCTACTTCAAGCCACTGGAATTCCCTTTCTTCTAGTCTATGATCTCCAAGTAATGTGCCTATACATAAGCTATGTCCCCCAATATAGGTTTCAATACCATTAGTTACTTTCGGAGATGCTTATGTAAACCCCCCAAATACTTGAGGGGTAATTTTGAGCTCTTTGGGGAGATACCCAACATTTTCGTCACCTTTATAAAATTGGTGGTATACTCCAATATACATAGACTAAGCTTGCACCTAAATTATTTTATTCGATTCACTCATCCTCTACACACTCAATCGGGTAAAATTATGACTTTATGACGCTTTTGGAGTCCTCCTACATAATAACTATAGGGTCTTCCTAAAAACCAATGTATTTGTGTGGATTTACCACCACATCAAGGTATGTCCCTCTAATTGCAGTTGAGTGCAAAAATACTATGTTCTTCCTCTATATGATGAATAATAAAGTAAACTTCAAGTGGCTACAACCAATGATTTAGCTTGAGAGCATCAATCTCACATCGATATGGCTTGATGTTGACCTTTGTTTCAATTTTCAATATGGAATATGAATGGTTCATGACACTTGCATTCACTTGATCTTTTCAAGTTCTTTCTTTGGATCCTTATTTGTTTCTTCCTTATCTCCTAGTCTCCCCTCTAAGTGAACATCTAAGTTAAAACCCATATATTTTCTGAATAGCCCAATATTATTATTCAAGGTCAAGATGAGGATGCTCACATTAACGTTTATATCTCCAAATTGTTCTTCTAGTGGTGTAAACCTATCCTCGACAAGATATTCAGGGTTATTAACCTATTTGTTAGGCATGCCTAGGGTTTTAGGTCTTTATGCTTAATAGACTCAATCCACTAAAACTCTTAACAATATACCCAAAGAAACATATTATGATACAAATTTATCTATAAAATTCCCTCGATAGTCCACTTGATCATTTTTCACACCATATCTATTAAAATATATTCGAAGAATTGAAATATACACCATGAGGATTTATTTATTATTATATTGCTCAATCTATAAATTACTGATTATTGAGTATGCATGAAAATTATAATTATGCTAAAATTTACAACAATGAAATAAAAATGACAAACAAAAAATTAACACAAGATATAACTTGGGAAACACTTTTAGGAGAAAACCTATCTAGTAGATGAAGTTGCTCTACTCTCACTATCTAAATGGAAATTTATCAAGTACAAAATGCGTTCCTCTAGATTGTGGCCACGTAAGGAAAAAAATCCTCCTAGTTTCTTCTTCCTCTCCACTCTTGCTACTTTTCTTATCTATGGAAAGAAAGGCCTTAATAAATGGACCAACTTTTCCTCTTAGTATCTTGGTTACAAAAATGCATGATAGCCTACTAGTGCTTTAGTTTGACTCCTTGAACTTTTAAATGGAGTTACAATATGGAATATTCTAGAGTCTTCTTCATCATGATCACATCGCTAGCCCATTTTTATTCAATAGGAGGGTTTGAGGTGGAATCCTCTTGAAATATGATGGTAAAAATAGGAAAGTTAATTGATGGCATAACTTTGCATACATAACCAATTGATGTGATTATTGCGAGATTAGAAAGGTATATATTTGTATAGTAATGTGAAAAAGTGATGTGCTTAATAAAAATAAATAAATAAAATTACACCAAAAAAACACCATTTAATTCCTCAAACTTCTCCTATATGATTTCAAACCCTAATTTTCTAAACTAGGTCCTACTCTTAAAAATGGTCTTGGGAGATGATCCCTCCTTTTTTTCCACTATTAATGCTTTAGGATGGATGATAAACAATATAGTGATCTAATCTTGTCATATAGAAACACAATTTATAAAATAATTAAAAAAAAAAAATAATTGACTATTGTTGATAGATTTGACACCCTTTAATATAGAAAGACTACATGGACAACATGAATTAGAATAGGGTATAAATACTAATAAATTCATTGCTGTAAAAGGATGCTAAAAAATTTCACAGAGCTGATTTAGCAACATAACAATGGAAACATATGATGTTGGAAATACTTAGAGGGCTGTGAATCAATATTTCCCTCTTTTTCAATTGGTTATTTATTTTTTCTTAAACATTCAAATTATTGAGAACATAAACATAAACATCACATCAAATCAATAAAAGTACACAAGTTTTGGCTCAACAAAAATATCAATTATGTATATACATATACCAATTTAACAGAAAAATTTAGAATGAATTGTAAGACTTCCTAGAGAAGGTAATGCTTCCAATGTATGCAAACATTTGTAGATAATATATGTTAGAGTCTTCAGCCTCCAATACAACATCAAACCAATGTCACTTCTACAAATTTCACTACCACCATGCAAATTCCCACCACTTCTTCTTCACAGGCCAATGTTGTTGTCTACTCTCTATTTTTATTGCTCCTTCTACTACCTCTATCCACTTTCCATAAGTGTTGCAACTTTTGCTCCACTTAACTATTTCCTATGTCGATGACACTCCATAATTCTTTTAAATATGAAGTTCATGTGATGCCTCTAGCCAAATTATCACACCCAATACAAATGTTATATTTGAAACACTAATTCATCCAGTGACATGAGTCCTCTACTATTTCATTCCATCCTCTACTATTTCATTCCAGGACATGCATCCCCTGCTTGTTTAGTTCTTTGCAACAACTAATTTTATCTCTATCCTGGGTTCACTTAATCCATTGTCATAAATGGTCCTACCTATACTAAAAAATTCAAGCCCTTCCACTGCCTAGATTTATTTAACTACCACTTAGAAAAATTTACTAGAACACTTATTCAACTAACTAATAACTCAAGACTTCTTCAAACACCAATGAGAATTCATGCAAAGATTATACTACACTAAGACTATTGATCTCTAGGGTCTTCATTCATCTTTAGTCACATGTTGCCAAGATATCAAGCATGCCAATCCAACTATTCATTACATAAATGTGTATCTCAGGTCTTAAAGACACCCTTTTCCCCATACTATTCTCGATGAAGTTCCTTCCCTCAACATTGTGATAATATAGCTTGGTGTTATTTATAGTTGTTTAAATAAGATCACAAAAGGATATCCTTATAGCTACTATTCCAAATGAAGTTCCTTCCCTCAACATTGTGATAATATATCTTGGTGTTATCTATAGTTGTTTAGATAAGATCACAAAAGGATATCCTTATAGCTACAATCCACCAGTTCTATTCAAGATCTCTAAAATATTGTTTTTTGATGTATGAAGATGTTGCCAACAATGTGTAATCAAGGTTCTCATTTACTATTTAAATAGGAGGATTGTGGTGAATGTATATGCTTTAGAACCTAGAAAGTGTCTTGATACATCCACTCACAAATAGAGCATGAATGTAGAAACTCCTCAATGTATCAATGAGAGTTTGACTAATATACGTTTTCTCAACATTGCATTAGATTAAATGGACTTCTTCACAAAATAACAACTTCTTAGATTTAGGATTCATAAAAGTGTTTGATTAGGGAATTTGTACCAGCAATGTTCCTCATATTTTTGTCACACAACTTAGTTATGCAGGTCACATTATTGGAGGTTCAAGAGAGTCAACCCGTGACTCGAACTTCTCTGAGTTTACGGTACTAATTATCGATCATGTTCCAAATGAGCGTCAAACTTGATTCTTAGAGTATTTATAATGTGCCCTAGGTTGGTATACAGAGGTGCCACAAATCCTTCAGTTTCACCCTTAAAGTATGCTTTTAATAAGAGATCAAAGTGTGAACAGAACTTAGAATTTAACATCTTTAAATGAGGAGTTTTCCCTCCAATCCTTGTGAAGTAACCTCACCCTATGCAAATCCACTTGTTCTTGAGTACTAAAAGTTTCTTAAATTAGTGATCTGTGTGATCTATGTCATAGAAATAGTTACAAGTCTCGTTGTAGAGGAATGCGAATGTTCCAAGACTTGGAGAATATACAAGAAACATCCACCTGCAAACATAATTGAAATGTGCGAGCGAGTCCTTTCAAGCATAATTGAAAAACAAATGTTCGGAACACCCAAATTCAAGCTTTGATTTCTTCCACAATATCATATCTTATGCTCATAACATAATACCGACCCATCATTCCTTTTAGCCCGTCATCAACGCATTATATTCCCTATTCGGGAATTCCTGGCTTGAGAAATGCCCTAATTCAAGGGCCAAAAAATTACATACCAACTTACAATATACTACTTCAGGAAGTGTGAACTGTAAGGGATGAACTACGGAAGGTTTATCAAATGAATCCCATCTCCAAAAATGAGAAATATTAACTTCAAAACTCTCAACAATTTTGATCCCTTTAATATAATCAATATCCATAGAGTCGGGATTTTACTTTAGAGAGATTGAATGACTTTTGTGATCTTTAGAGGGTATACGTCCCTCATTTAATTGAAATCGACTAGTCCATTGAAGATTATTAAGGTCCGAGGCCTCATATATTTAGGCTTTTAGATAGAAGCACGGCTACTTCTTCAAACCCTCAAAATCACGCTAAGAAATTATTGGCGATATGACCTGCAAGAGAAAAATCAAAACCCAAGACCAAAAAACCAAAAAACAATTCCCAATATGAAATGGATTATCTTTGACTAATTTCTTCGTGGACATAGGCAAAACAAACAGTTTGAACAGTAATTGATTTCTTCAAAAAGAGCTGGCGAGTGTCTCTTTAGATAGTTTTGAGAGAGTGGCTCACATCCATCTTGAGGGGAAGATTTCATTTAAAATTTTAATTTTCAAACCCCAAATTAAGGCCGAATTTCTTAGTGGGCCATTTTGGTCGAAAATAATTTTATCCTTTTACAAAATTAAACTATTAGGGCCCACCTCCGTAACAATAATTCTTATTTTCTTTTTATGACCTTCACTTCATCAAAATTTAAGTTCATTCTTAACTTATGATATATGTTTCTCCTCCTTACTTTATGACACACGTTACCACATTATTATTTAGGAGGGGTATTTTATTTAATTGCCACATTGTCAAATTGTAGCTTTATAATTTTTCATATCATCATTATCCCTTAGGGTTTTGGATCACTAATTTGGGTATTCAACTTTGACTCTCAATATCTCATAAACCATGCGAGCCCACTAGGTTCTCTAAATACCATCATAATTAGCATTATGATTAGAACCTAATGGAAAGGGTTTCTAAGGAAAATTCAATCATTTTCTTCCTTAAAATCTCCAACAAATGCAGGGTGTGTCTAGTGAGGAAGAAACAAAACCCTAGAGCTAGGGTTTCATCAAGTTGTGACATCAATGGCATCCTACAGACCTGCTCAACAGTTTGCACGTGTTCCCTCTTTCATATCAATGACAACACACTCAACATATGATTTCTCAAATGCTAAGTTATTTGTAAAATAAGGTTATTAGAAGATTAATTGAATTAGATGGCATCCTACACACCTGCTCAACATTTTGCACATGTTCCCTCTTTGATATCAATGACAACACACTCAACATATGATTTCTCAAATGCTAAGTTATTTGTACAATAAGGTTATTAGAAGATTAATTGAATTAGAGTGCATGATCTCATGATTAAATAATGACAATAATTAAACAAAATTTCTAGAATAATTTAACAAAATGATTAGTGGATGATTAGTGTATCTAAGTGAATGTGAACATAAAGTATGTAGTCAATTTCTAAGTGAATTTCTATTATAATGGCTACCTAGAACAAGCTAGCTTGTCTTTCGTCATATCTTAGAGAAGGTTTAATTTCTTTGTCATATATAAGGATATTTTTAGATTATGTCTCTCTCACATAGCCATATGTATATGAACATAAAAATTCCCACAAGGTTCTGAGTTGTTAACATCTATACTCAGGTTTAGAAATCAATAGCTATTATCACCAATATATCTTTTCATTTCTCAAATCATAATAGTGCTTCAACCTGTAACCCACATATGATGACATTCATAAATTCACTCTCTCACACATATGATGATATTCATAAATTCATTTTCTAGAATAAATGACTCACATTTATTTAATCATGGAATTATTTATGTTGCCTCAAGTGTTAGTTTGATGGCCTATTTCTATAATTTCCTAAGAAATCGAATAGTCACTAGCTTTTAAATTATGTCAAAACATAATTTTGGATTGTTATGAGCATTATAGATTTATCAAAATAATTGGTACAAGTGTGTTTATATCTCTAAATCATGGCAGATAAATGATTGAAATACCTAGATGTGTTTTAAGAAAAATTCTCTTTGTTTAGGTGCATTTACTAATTAACATTTTGTATTCATAACTTATTCTAACATCATTGTTTTGTGTGTTGGCATGTGTTTCCTAACTATTTTCCATTATGATTGAAGGCGGTATACATTCCTACCCTTTCTCCTAGATTGGATAATATTTTGAATTTGAAATGAACCAATGTGGAAGGAGGGAGCAATGAAAACATTGGCTATAAAGAAATTGGCTAACATATGTTTGTGCTCAAGGTTTACAAGTTAATGAAATTCTCATTAATGAAACTCATATTGGCATTCTTGTTAATAATTAAGCTTGTTTTATAATAAACATTATATGGTTCCAATTTAGTGTATTGAGTAGTCAAAATTTCACTATAATCTTCCATAAAACCATGGAATAAAAGAAAATATTTGAGCCACATGGGTAAATTTTCAATATCAACTCAAACCTAACTAAAAAGAGTAGTGCATGTTTAAGGAATATGGTAACTATGTTGGAATGGTTTATTGTGGTCCCTAGATATGTTGTAATGATTTAGCTATGTTTATAGAATCACATAATGACTTCTCTATTAATGAAGTCACACAACGCTAGTATCCATTATGGGTAGAGTTCCCAAGCTTCCCAATGTAGTTTTAAGACTCCTTGGAATGCATTTATACTCCTATAATGAGGCTAATTTGGCATGATATGCACATATTATTTTATCCTAATGCATAAAAAAAAAGTGAATTTCCTAATGGTCAATCTCTTGAATGAACTTACATAACTTCTTTTAAGGAAAATCGGTATGTACATCAACTTTCCTAACACCTATTTCAGGTCCAAAATCCTACAAATTTCCCCTTGATCGAAAATATTGAATCCAAAAAATATCTATCCATTAAATATTTTAATTATCAATTTAAAAGGGCCTAACCCTCTAATAGTAGTGAGTGTGTTGTGTATGTTGTTAAATATGTTAATCAAGCGTTTAGATGTTGGATCCTTCCAATATTTTAGTATTAGTTGTAAGGAAAGATCTCATCAACTCATATTAGGATACTTCCTCATTAAATAAGAAACGACCTAAATTCCAATGAATAGGTTTAAGAATTTCACTTAAATGTAAAGAAAGATTCCCTAGCATCATGGTTTCAACCTATTGTATCTCATAAGATTACTGTTACACTAATCCTTAATCATTCTATGTTGGGTTTGGTAGGCAAGGAAAGGGATATTCATGTTCAAATTTCTAGATGAAGTGCACATAATTCAATGATTAATGCTTTTCAAACCCCTTATTCTCAAGAATTTGTTTGTTGATTTTATATTTACACATCCTTTTTTCTAGGAGGGTAGGGTTAGTTTTTTTGTTATGCATGATGATTCACTTTATCTAGACTAATTCTATTAGTTTTAACATGAAGCCCATATATCATGTAATTTATCATAAACATGATGTTATGTATTGAGTTTAATGGTTACTACTACTCTAAAGAATGGGGTACTTTCATTCACTAATATTTATGCCTCAAATAATGCTAATGAAAGAGTTATTTTTTGGGCCATTTAACCAAATACGTACTAGGAGCTATGAATTATTTTGAGGGGAATATAGTAATTTTGAAAACTAGGAAGATAAATCTGGTCTAAATATTGTGTGAATGCGTTTATAGAGGTTAATTGCATGGAATTTCCCTAAGGCTAAGCTTGGCGTGCATGCCCCTAATAATTTTCAAAGGAAAGAATCATTTGAGATATGATTGACTTGGTCAAACATTGGGAATGACATTAAAATATATTTGAAAAGTGCTAGAAAAGTCCATGTTATCAAAAAATAACTCATTATTATTCAGTATAAAGGGGGTAGACTGGTGCAAATACTAGGGTAGCTTACCCTTTGTAATCACTAACCCATTATGTACTCCATTTAGTAGCTTAGATATGGTATGATAAGAATATAAAAATAAGGTATCTCGTCAATGTTTCTAATCACCTAAAGTAGTTAGCATATGCTCAAGACATTGAAAGGATTTTAAACCTACTACCAAATTTAAGGGGTAGTGTTGTTTGGGTTAATGGTAGATGATTTAGTGACTAGGTAATTTCCTTCATGTAATACCTTACGCAAAAATTTGCATTATTCATGGGTAAACATCGTAAGGATGTTAAAGAAGGTATTGAAGGACTACTCTAAGTATAGGTTATTTAGATTAGGTACTTGATGATTCCCTCTAAGTGTAGGTTATTTAGATTAGGATATTTCAGAAGGTGGATGACATTTCCTAACTTTGTGGTGCTCAAACTTGAGCTTGACAACATTTTCTTAGCACCATAGATAATACTACCAATGCTCTTTCCAAAGGCTTCACCAATAGGGAGTATATTGAATGCTCAAGTATGTCTTAAATGATCACAAAGTGAGTTACCAATATGAATGTATTGAGAAATATTGTTGAGTCACTATGTAATTATTTTAAGTTGCAATGATGGCATATGAATAAAGTAGGGCATGGATAGATGTATTGACCTTATACAAAATAGTTTGTCTCTTAAAAGATAAAGACTATGCAACACTTAGTACTTAACTCAAAATGAGTTGATTTTGACCTTGATAGTCATGATATATAACATCTCTAACAACTCTCCGGATCCCCATGAATTTTCACGTGACTTCTATAAGAAAATAGGAGACTCTATTGTGATCAAAATTTTAAAGAGCTAACAATATTTATCCCTAAAATTAGTAACTATGAATTGATCACTTAATAGTGGGTTGAATGTTTCTATTCCTAATATAAAATTAGGATTAATGTTGACGTTTTGTATATCTGCAACATCTAAGAATTTCAAGTTGTATATAGGTGATGATTATAAAGTGATCTCGCAGGAATTTCAATAATAAAAGAGATTCACTTTCTATATCATCTAAAACTATTTCATCATACACTTATATTATGGCATGATTAGAATATTAACCAAAATTTCCTCCAATAACTAGTTAATTGGTTGTGTGTAGAACAAATAAAGACTGTCAAAACCTTATTTCCCAAAATCCAGTTAACTAAAGCATATTCTAACTTAATTACCTTAATAACTATCATTATGATAA
>APFE030604886.1:139325-160078 GCA_000404065.3 Pinus taeda
TTCACCAAGTTGGATCTTCGTTCAGGATATCATAAAATCAGAATGAAGATTGAAGACATTTTGAAAACAGCATTTAGAACTCATGAGGGTCATTATGAATTTTTGGTCATGCCTTTTGGCCTTACCAATGCACCTTCAACATTTCAAGGTTTGATGAATTCAATTTTCAAACCATTCCTTAGAAAATTTGTGTTAGTATTTTTTGATGATATACTAATCTACAGCAAGTCTTGGAAGGATCATGTTGAACATGTTGACAGGGTGCTACGACTATTGGAGGAGAAACAATTATATGCAAAAAGATCCAAATGTTTCTTTGGAGTAAAAGAGGTGGAATACCTGGGTCATATTGTATCTCGTGAAGGAGTTAAGGTAGACCCTAGAAAAATTAAAGCCATTAAGGAATGGAAAATCCCCACATCCATAAAGCATCGGCGAGGATTTCTTAGGTTGACAAGGTATTATCGCAAGTTTGTTAAGAATTGGGAGAATAACAACACCTCTAACAACACTATTGAAGAAAGATGCATTTTCATGGACTCCAGAAGCAACAAAGGCATTCGAACATCTTAAAGAGGCAATGTGCCAAGCACCGGTCTTAGCTAAACCAGACTTCACAAAAACCTTTATTGTGGAATGTGATGCTTCAGGAAATGGAATTGGTGTTGTTTTAATGCAAGATGAAAGACCCATTGTTTTGAAAGTCGTCCAATCAAGGGAAAGTTTTTACACAAAGCTATTTATGAGAAGGAAATGTTGGCAATACTCCATGCACTTAAGAAATGACGACCCTAACTAATGGGAAGACACTTCAAGGTAAAAAGGAATCATGATAGCCTGTAAATAATTTTTAGAATAAGATTATCTCCTAAGAACAAACAAAAGTGGGTCACAAAGATTTGGGTTATGACTTTGAAATCATCTACAAAAAAGGGAAGCAAAATGTGGTTGCAGATGCACTCTCAAGAAAGGATGAGGATGTGGAAGCATTGTTGTGCGCCATTTCTATTATCCAACCAGATTGGATAAACGAAGCAAGGGAGGAATGGAAGAATGATGAAGAAGTGTGGGCACTTATTCGAAAGTTACAACATGATTCCAGTACGTCTGATACATTTAGCTGGCAAAATGATTCGTTATGGTACAAAGAATACCTCTGTAAGAATTCCCAGCTAAAACAAAAGATTCTTATGGAATTGCACACTTCTCCCTTAGGAGGGCACTCAGGATTTAAAAACTTACCACAGGGTTAAGAAAGAATATTTTTGGGATGGCCTTAAATCAGATATTCAAAAGTTTGTGGCGGAATGTTTGGTTTGCCAACAAAATAAAGTTGAAACAATTAAGACAACGGGTCTATTACAACCTTTATCCATTCCAAGCCAACGTTGGGAGGAGGTTTCAATGGATTTTATCATAGGTTTACCCAAGTCTGAGGGAAAGAGTGTCATCATGGTGGTAGTTGACAGACTTACCAAGTATGCACACTTTTGTGCATTATCACATCCATTTAAAGCCATTACAATTTCTACTGCATTTATGGAAACAATTCAAAAGCTACATGGAAACCCAAAGATTATTGTAAGTGACAGAGATCCCATTTTCACTGGAAATTTTTGGACATAATTATTTTTTTGTCTTGGTACTCAATTAGCTCATAGATCATCTTATCATCCTTGATCTGATGGGAAAACTGAGATAGTAAACAAATGTTTGGAATGATATCTTCATTGCTTTGTATCTGATAAACAGACACAATGAGTCAAATGGTTGCCTTTGACGGAATGGTGGTATAACACTTCCTTCCATACAACAACAAAAATTACCCCATTTATGGCACTTTATGGGTATCAACCACCATCCATCACATCATATTTAAGAGAAAATTCTAAGGTTTAGGCAGCGGAACATCACATCAACATAACAACAAGTCCTTTCCAACTCTTAAGAGGATAACCTCGTGTGGCACCATAATAGAATGAAACAACAGGAGCATCAACCATCGCAGACGAAAGAAGTTTTGATTTAGGTGATTGGGTATTCCTACGGCTACACCATATAAGGAAAATGTCCCTCAAGAAAAGGAAGAGGATAATAAATTATTCACCAAAGTTATTATGGGCCGTTTACAAGGTGTTGCAAAAAGATTGGTACTATGGCATACAAATTGGAGCTTCCTGCAGCTTCTTTGATTGACCCAATTTTTCCATGTTTCATGTTTAAAGAAGGTTATAGGCGATAAGCTCCTAGTTCAAACAATATTGCCAGAACTTGACGAGGAAGGAAAAATTATATTGGAACTGGAAGAATTCACCGAAACAAGAACTCGAAAGCTACGAAATCGATCAGTTTCGGAGTATCTTATCAAGTGGAAGAACTTATCCGCTGAAGATTCCACATTGGAGGATGAGAATTTTATACAGAAGTATCCAGATCTACTCAAGCGTTGAGGACAACAATTTTTTGAAGGAGAGGGGCATGTTGGGTCCCTATAATACTAGTGATTACCCCATTGCTATTGTAGTTATACCCCTTATTAATATTGTTGTGCCCCTATTGGCCTCGTATTGTTATCATTGTGCCCCATAGAATTCCTCTATTGTTATTTTTGTGGCTTTATATTATTATAATTAGGTCGGCTAAATTATATTGTGACTCCTTAGAATTCTATATACAGAAAGGAGGTTTTGTCGTTAGAAGCATCCAAGAATTGTTCATTTATGTAATGTAAAGGAGGTTGCCCCCTCGAAGAGGGTGAATTCTAAGGCGTTGATCTATCTTTTCTATCTTTTCTTGAGCTAGTTTCATAACACGATCCGACCAATCACCTAACCTAAGTAGTTGAAGTTAGCAGAAACTATGGAGTTAGCGTTACGCTGGTCGCTTTTCACTTGCGTGTAAAAGGTTTGCATGCCTGTAGGTATAGCAAAGTAGAGTTTCCAGGTTACCATATGAAAGTTCTCGCATTTGCAAGATTGTTCCATCCGCATTAGAGACGAAACACTTCTTTGGTGATGTCTATCAAAATAGACAAAGGTGAATGGCGCAGTCACCTCCACTCACGTAACTTTGACGAGGGAATCTTATTCCCGTCTAATCCCATTTTCCTAAATGGATATGTGTGTTAGACTAGTCATATATCCTACACGGAAACTTACCCTATACCTAAAGTTTTCTTGCCGAAGCAGACCAGGGTGCATGCCCCCTGCATTTCAATCACAATCACCAAATCCCTCGTGCTCATCACATGGATGGACTAGAGACTGATGAGACATTCCTTCTGTAAAAAGACCAGTTAGGGATGGCATTTTCCTATTAGCTATGTGTGAGTCGGGGAATGAAAGTTGGTCTACGAGCTGGACCACTCTACCTTCATGTGGAAAACACATCACTCGAAAGAGCGAGTAGACAATGGCTCCCATGCTATAAATGTAGTCACGCCTAATGAGTATAACGTAATATAAAGGTCCTTGGACTACCATTACATTCAGATAAATGGTTTTCCCTCTCAAAGTTATAAGAAAATTTGGAAGGATCCCTAACGGTTGACTCGTTCCATTGTTGAAGCCTGTCAAATTTCCCATCTCAGGGAGAAGTGATGGCAATCCAAGCGCTTTCCAAGTAGTTGAGGAAAGGATACTCACAAAAGCCCCTTCATCTATGATAGTACTGACCATGACCATTTTGTAATCTTGTACAATGATTCAGAATGGTACATTAGACGTTAGACGGCGTTTTCCTAGTAGATTCGAGTTGAAGGAAACAACTAGGTTGCTCGGAGGTGGGACTGAATAAATGGTAGGATATGACTCTGATGAACTTCCTTCCTATGGTAAACAAATGGGTAGATTTCCCCCATGTTCATCGAAGTCTGTGTTTATGAAAGGAATTTGAACGGTGTCATTCTCATTCTCTTTGATGCCTATATCATCTGAAGATGGACCTTCTGAAGACAAGACCGGGTCGACTGCCATCCTGACCTATTGGCTTTGGTCCGGTGTGGATTCAGAGGGTTTATATTCAATGATAGATGCTTTGACCGACCACAAAGGTGTGTTAGTCAGATTTTCAACTAGCGATGGAATCAATAAGAGTTTCTTGTATCCAGGAGGAAGCCATAGCGGTGAAGCAGGATGGTTATCCAAGACTCTTTTAGCTTCATCTAGGAAGGGGCAATGGTGGATGTCATGATCGCCTTCACACAGTCTACAAGGAATTTTATATTTTCCTTTCTATCTAGTGACTTCGATTTCACTAGTTGATGGTGTACTATAAACATGATCACCAGAGGTTGAGGACACCAGATTGTGCAAGCGGGGAGATGTGTCCCTTAAGATCCGTGGAATGCAAGGAAAATCTCAATGATAGTGGTCTCCTTTGAAAATGACACATGGAGATTTAGTTTTGGATGGCGCAGTGTGCAGATTTTTGCTAGACAATGTATGGTTGCCCCTTTTTGCCTTCGGCTCCTTCTTCTTCTTTTCCTTCCCTTTCTTCTTCTTCTCCGTTACTTGGTTTTTAGTTTTACCAGCTTCACCAAGTGAAGAGGAAGAAGGAGAGGGAGAAACAAATGAAGTAGAAGGTTGGGGGGTAACTCTAGTATCATCTAGTTGCTGATTTTATTGCTCAGGAATCACGATGCTCTGAATGACAGAGGTTGAGAAGAGCCATACTCGCAAGCCGATTGTAAGTCCTGAAAGGGACAATGTGGCCATACGAGGTGCACAAAAATCTCCACAACAATAGAAAGGACTAGGATTTCCCCTAAGGGGAAATCCTTGGTTGGTGGACTCCATTTTCTCAACCTAAGATCAATGGCGGAATAGTGACGTTATTCTGATTAAAATAAATTTTATGATGCTTTGACACAACTTGCTTTTTTAACTTTTTAAGAGTTGAGAAAAGGCTAAATATGACTCTAGTCGCCTTCAATTTTTAATGAGCCTAAAGTGACAAGTGCTCAGATGGACCTTTTCCTTTAAGGAGTTTGAAAAGGAATGAAAGAGACTACTCTAGGAATGTAAATAGAGTGATTACCAAACCAATCGCAAAACTATAGAATACTTTTTACAGTACGACAAACAATCTTCCCGAATGTTGTGTTCAATGCATTGCCATCGATAGGGTGGCAGACATGGCTTCCTAAGGAAAAAGGATATAACCTATTGTGGTCTCCAAATATATACTCGACGGTACGTGGGAGCACAAGTCCGTACTGGCACTTGTCATCTCAAAGAGGAGGAATCACGCAACCTATGATGAAAGTGATAGTTACTAGGCTTTACGACACTGGAATACATCTCTAGCCTAGACTTCTAAATGTTGTGCGTTAGATTCCAAAGCGTTTTTATGTTCATTGAATTTATTTTACAATTGGTCTTTCTTAAGAAGTTTTCCTTTAAGGTTCACCGCATGATATAGATATAAAATTCCTAAAATGAAATCTAAGATGATAAACAATCATTTATTCTTCTTTTTACAATGAAAATCCTAGCTACTAAGGAAAGAGAAGCGAGATTCTTCCAACATAGAGTAGAGGGCACACACTAGATGCACTATCCTAAATCAAAATCAACAACCAATCTAAGTGCAAATGCACATGCATGCATTTATTTTCCGCTTTCTTAATGTGTGACTAACAAAAAGAATGCTAAGTACAAATCTGAATTATCTTTTCAAAGCGACAGTACTAACAATTTTTTCTTCAAAAGACGAAAGGAAGACAATGACGATACTGTGTGATTTTGAATTGAAAACTTATTTTCGACACTTGAAATACTCTTAATTCAAATCAAATACAAGAGTAATAGTGAAATCAACCTTCAAGAAGAGTAGGATTCTTTTCTTTGACTGAAAATGACACTTGCGACACTTTCAAATCAAAAGACGACAGTTCGTTTAAGCTACTTCTTTGTAAAGAGAACTATAAATGACGAAAAATATATAAAAACATTTAGAATTCTTTGTACAATGGAGGCTGAATAATGTAAGAGAAGGGAGTTTCCACACTGGTACACTGATTACACACAACAAAACTCCTGAATAAAGCTGAAGAGAGTGAAGAAAAAATCAAAATCTAGAGGCAGAAAAAGTCTTATCCGATCATTGCACCTGTAAGAGAAGGAAACAGGGATGCATCTCACTTACTGCACATGGGAGGTGCGATGCATATGGACTGCCAAGAGGAGAAGGTATGATGGTCGAGGGACGAGACTTTAACTTGGTTTTTGGTCACAGTTTGTAGCTTAGTTCAGGGATTTAGGTCGAGCTAATGATAGTCAATAAATAAAAATCATAGGGGCTGATCTAATGAGGTTACTTGAGCCACCACCAGGGAAATTAGGATGTTTACAAGTCAGATGTTTAATTCATAAACTAACCCAGAGATTGAATGAAGCAGCGTTTATCTACTTTGCAGTTGGATAGCAAATGCACTTTGAAGGCTAGCTGGCATAACTTCAGGCTCCGTCTATAGTGTATAAAGTAAACAAACTAGAAACAAGCAAACAAGCTATTTGCTCCCCAGTGGAGTCACCATTTTGTTATCGGGAAATGTAGTGTCCATTCAGAGCTGCTAGTCCCACCAAGGTAGGTATCTATCTTAGAAACAGACAAACTAAGGTTACTTGTATTTTCCTTTATGAGAAGTAGATGAGAAAGAAGTAGAGAGTACCAACCTCAGTCTTTCGCTTGGCTCCTTACTTGTTTCCTCTTCCCTTTGATAGATCTTTGCCACTCCTTCCTTGCTTACCCTACTTCAAAGAGCACTTGTAAAGTCAAAGCAACATGATACCATCAAAGCACAGAGATCTATAATAATAAACAATATAGGACCAGATATGTATTCACCACAAAAATGCATATATCAACTCAGACATACAAGAATGTAGAGGAAAACTCAAATAGCTTTATTGATAGAAAGAGTAGAAGAGAGGATTTCAACCGAGTGATCTGATCCAGTGTCATCCTCCCAGCATGAAATCCCTTCTTCACCTCATGAAAAGCTTAGATCACGCAACACTATGATGTTCGACAAAGAAGCTAACAACACTTCCTTACAAAATACAAGATTCCAGCCTCTGGATCTCTGGGATGAGGGATCCATATATAGATGTTTGCAGGGGGGGTGAGTCAGCTTCTGAGATTTTGATTAGTGTCCTATCTCTGACATTTCTTGGTTCCACTTCGAGATTCATGATCTCTTACTCATCCTTGGGTGAATTTAGAGAGGCAAGTGTCACAAGAGAAGTTTCTGGAAGATTCCATGATCATCAACCTTGCAAAAAGTCTCTCATATTTGTCTATTAGTATGCATCGCACTTTCGCATGTGGTAGGGTGTGATGCATCACATCCTTAGCACTGAGCAGATTGTATGGTCCAGTTTTCACCAGTCCTGAATAGATTTCCATGGAGAACTTCTAGGAGATGATGTAATTAGCTGAGCTTGCTCCTTTAGGGTGTCAAATAAAAATTTTAGGGACTAAAAAACTCTTGGTTTATGGACGTATATGATTGGGGTTGCAGTGCCCAAATATGTCTATAATAGTAGTGCTCCGGGAATTTTTTTTTTGGACCCTATATTAGGTTGGGTGGACCTACCTATTGTTTTTGGTCCATGGTTTTGGACGTGACTGTTTTCGGTCCATGGTTTTGGACACGATTTTTTTTGGTCCAATGTATTGGATGCTTCAATATGTATAAATATGTATTAAAACATTGAGAGGAACATAATGAAAAAAATCAAGTTCGTAGTCCCAGTTTTGGTATCCATAGGAAAATCTCTATGTATATGTGTTTTATGTGTTATACTCTCGCATTATTTATTTTATGTGTTTTAGAATTTATATGTAGGTAATTTATGTATGGGCCTAAAACCCACATTTGGTATCAGATCTGTTTTGGATTGAAGGGGACACCTCTGTTGCTGAGGGGTTTCACTCGGGCCTGTAGTAGACCCTGTTCAGTGGGAGATCTACGAGATCGATTTTGGTGGTGAAAGAAGATGACGACTAGTGGAAAGATAGAAATTGATAAATATAATGTTCAGAGTTTTGAGTGATGGAAACTCAATATGGAGGATCTGTTGGTGGATAAAGATCAGTGGATTGTGGTAGATCTAGGTACTAAAGCAACGAGAGTGTCCAATGAAGAATGGAAGAAGTTGGATCAAAAGGCAAAGAGCACAATATGATTGTGTGTCTTAGATTCACTATTGTTGAATGCTTCAAGGGAAGCTACGACAAAGCCTTTGTGGGACAAGTTAGGGACTTCGTACCAATCTATGTCTTTGGCGAATAAATTGTTCCTACGGAAAAAGCTATATAACATGAGGATGAAAGATGGAGACTCGGTGATAGAGAATTTGAACACATTTAATACTGTGCTAAGCCAGTTATTATCTGTTCATACTAAAATTTCAGATGAACATAAGTGCATCGGTTTGTTGTGTTCTCTACCAAATTCATGGGATAGTCTGGTTATTGCAATAGGTAGCAATGAAATTGCCTTACATTTTGATGAAATAGTCTTATCCTTGCTAACAGAGGAGATGAGGCAGAAATATATGGAGAGCCAAAATAGTGATGCCTTATTTGTACAAGGATGGTCCCAGAATAGAAACAAAAATAAGTCATCAAGTGGGAGATCTAAATCGAGAGGGTGATCTAAATTCCCATGAAAACCTGTAAAGGTGGTGTGCTAGAAATGTGGAAAAGAAGGACACTACAAAAGGGACTATAAATATAAATCTCCTAGCAAAGGAGAGGGATCTAATGATGCTACTTTTGCACAGGAAAAAACCACCTCAGATGAAGGTGGGGATGTGTACATGTCTTATTCAAGTACACATGTAGATCATGAGGCATGGTTGATTGACTCATGAGAATCATTTTTGTTATCAGTCAGATTTTCCTAGAAGTTGTAAGAAGAGAAAAGGGGTCTGAGGTAACCACAAACCAAATTTTGGGTACAAAATCTAACCAATATGGACCTAGAAAGGGTTCTCTCTTTAATATTTAGCTTTTTTTTATAAGGTGTTAGGCTAGCTATGAAAGCTTTGGGATTTTGACTGGGTTTGGTGGTGAAATTCAATAGAAGATGGACAAAACTAAGTATTTGAAGCCATTGGACTAATGGAGTCAACAGAAGATGGCTCAACTGGATTTGGTTTTTCAACAAAGGATGGTTTCACAAGGAAATATAGCTAAAATAAGGAGCATATGGTAACTTGAAAGGATGGGATGGGCTCAAAAGGGAAGAAGGGAAATTAAGAATCCTTCCACATGTTTTAAGAACAGGGAATTTAGATGATCACCAATAAAAGGCAATTGAGGATTTTTTACTAAATGATCAAAATGATAATCTAAAAAGCAGGAGCAATTAAAAATTCCTTCCCTACGATAGTTTACAAGAAAAAATTAAGAATAAAAACGATTGAAAACAGATTGCACTTAAGCACTTTCTAAATTATAAATTTTCGTTTTTATATTCAGATATGCAACATAATCGAAATATTTAAACGACAAAAAAATAACACATGGGATATAAAATACTTATTTGTTTGTTGTTTTGCACATGAATCCTCTGAAAAGTCCTTAGTATTAATCTTTCCTCCAGCCACCCATACAAGAGTTTGTTCAACAACACTTTATTCCGAAGTAATCAATTTAAAAAAAATGTCTAAGAGTCCACCCTCAATATTCTGAATGAGGGAGTATTTATACAAAAGTTTTACAATAAAATATCTCATAACAAAGAGAAATATATTCTAGGGTGAGTAACTATAAGTTACATGAAAATAGAGACAAATGGTCTCGTAGATAGAAGATAAAGTAAACTGATGGTTTCTTGTCCCTATTTTTGTGAACGAGCTGGAGGCAGGCCCTATGATGTGGCATATTGCTTTCTTCATCATAAATTAGTGCCGATTGTTCTTTTTTTCAATTTTTCACTGATACACTTTCACTTGTTCTGATACTCTTTACATGTTTGATCCTTGGTCATCCTCTTTTACCATTATTGACTGTAGTAAATAACGCAATTTTACTTTTTGCCAAGGATAAATTACAAAATGTCTAGCATTTATGTCCACCATTTTTCTTGTGGTATTCTAGTCCTTTGATGTTTTCTGAGGATTTCATCAGTCTCGGTGTACATGAAAAAAGTAGGCTGAACTGGAAACAAATGCCTTAACTCATGTTCAACATAGAAAAGGTTCTCTTGACTGTCATAGAGAACTCTACCCATAGGTAGTGCTTTTGGTGCTGATGTGCTAGTTGATGAACTTGCCTGGTTATCTACATATTGAACCATTTTGTCCACATAATCTATATGCCTCATTAATTTATCATTGATAACTAAAGGACTAGGGAGTCCTTTGTTCTGTGAAATAGTAAATTTCTCTATAAAAACATTAATCTCCTCCTGCATGTTTTGGCATCTTCTTTCCAAATTTTGCATTAGAGACCTTTTAGTCAATACATTTTTTACTTCTAGAATAGTCTTTATTCTCTCATCGGTGCCAATTTCTTCCAGCTGATACTTATTGTTGCTATTCAAAAAAATTATAAGCCTCGTGTCTTCCTCAGGCATCCTTCCTAATTCTTCCTTTTTCCTTTGAATTTCTTCCAGTGCTATCTTTACTAAATCAATCTGTTCAAATATTATTTGTATTGATGGCCAAACATTATTTATTGACTGGGTCATATTGGTCCAAAGAATATTCTTAATGTTTGCCAACGACTTGTTAAATGTGAGGTCTTTTTCTAATGATTTCACCTTTTGTTCTAACCTTTTATTTTCCCTCACCTTTTCTACAAAATTTATCTTTGAAAGATCACATCTTTGTTTTAAGGTAACATATTATTCTTTTACCTTTTGCAACTTTGAAACATGGAGCTTCATCTCCTCCAATGATTTTGTCAATTCCTTTGTACTTAGACTTGAAGTTCCTGTTGGTGCCATTCCTGTACATGTACTTGTGACTACTTCAACTATGGCCAAAGGGACATTGGATTCCATAGTTGTTGTCGGTGTTGAAGGGATTGTAATGGAGATCAATGGCATCACATTTGGTGGCTGGGAGGTCGACTCTCCCTACTTTCTTTTGAGTGATCTTTCTAAATCTTGCTTGGTATCCCTAAGTTGTTCATTAAGCTATAGGACCAAGTCCATAAGCTCCTCTTCATACTTCTTCTGAACAATTTTTGCAGTTTGTGGATGTCTTGATGGTGGTAATTTTATTTACTTTCTTAAGGCAACTATGTCTTCATCTTTTTTCTTTATTAAGGCTTCTGCAGCCTTCACATCCTTTGGATTATATCCCAATACAATCACTAACTCTTCCAAAGATTTAATTCTGTTATCTTTAACCTATGAGGAGGCTCTCTCCAGTTTTAATTCGGTAGTTGTATTATCTAAATAATTGTCTAATCTTTGGGCCATCATGGCCTTACCAGTCAAAGTTGAATATATCATTTCTCCTGTTCGCCTGTGTAGCTCAATTTGATCCAAGGGATGAATACCTTTTGCCATGACCTCAAAATTTGTTTAAAGGTAATCTGCAGCTATTTGAGGTTTCTGTACTTTAGGCTTGAATAGGCTCATTTCCATTTTGCCCTCCTTGATATTATAGGCTGATATCAACCTATTCTGATTGGTTGGAGCCATTTTTAAATTTTGATTGTAAACTTGGATTCTTAATGGCTCATTCCTAGCTTTTATTTCCTTGAATTTCTTTTTAAAATCCAGGTTCTCACTTTCTAGAGGCTTAAAGGGTGATAGTTCAGTTCTTTGTTGTCTCTCTAGCGCTTGTCTCTCTTAGCTAGAAGGTGTCCCACATGCTCGGAATGTCTGGTGGCTGTCTACACATTCTTTTCTTTGGCTGTCTGTGGTTTCTTAAAAAATTTCCTCTTCTGAATGAGGATTTAGCCTGTGCCTTTTAGCACTAGGCTAGTCTGATGGGCCACTCGCAAGGGTAGCTACTTCCCTATCTCTCTTTTTGTTCATTTCCTCACTCAGAGAAGTCTGCAAAATTGGGGGCTCTTCTACATTAATTTAAGTTGGGTGAGCCTGTGTTTGAGCCTGCTCTTGAGAAGTTTTAGAGTACTTGCACACGACTGACTATTCTATTTCTTGGGTGCTAGCCTCTGGTCCCTTTCACTTGGATGCCCCTGTAAGTGGTGTGCCGGTATCCTACGATTGCTTTTGAGAGGTTTCAACTATAGAGGCATTGATCTCTGATGCTAACCTTTGAAAAGTTTCAAAATGTACCTATCCAAAAGAATCCAGGTTAAGTTTTTTTTCAAGATCCTTCATCACATTTTCAATATTGACCTGTTCAACATGAGTTTCCACTAAGCCACCTTCCTTCCATTCATCCATATTGGAAAATTGTTCAATCTCTAGAATTATGTGATGTGTGTAAGCTGATAGTCTATTTTTTGTCCTTCTATCACAGATGAAACTATGGGTATCATAAGGAAACCAAATAAAACTTTTGTGTAGTTTAAGTTGACCTTCTAGAATTTTCTCTACTTCACTCCATGGTTCCCTAGTGTTGCGGATGAAAGGGCCTAGTTGATTCTTGATTCTGAGTTGTGCTTTATTTTTGGCTTTATGAAAATGAACCAAGTCTAAATTTATCATTTGTCTAAAATATTCCAATGCAAAGAGTCTCATTGGAACATATCTAGGTAGCTTGAATGGGGAAAGCTCACATCCATATACTCTGATTTCTGTATGGTTCTGGCATAAATACCAGTCACCCACTCTGTATTGTTTAGGGAGCTGGAGGATCTTCTTAATATCATCACTAATTCTAGGAGGTGAAATCCCTATCAGCAAGGTCGTTGCTCGGTGTACAAACTGATCAACAAACTCATTATAAGAATAAGGGTTTGCATAAGATCTATGGAAGATGGAGGTCCAAAAGATGACAGACCTTGGATTACCCTTAGTATCTAGTTTCATAATAGAAAATGGGAATTTGTCTGGTTGGTAGTAGAGAATGAGATGATATATAAAGGTGGAAAGCTTGAAGACCCTTTCATTCTCCAGTGTTGTGAACTGATCATGAATTTTGTTAGCAATGAATGAGGCATAGTCATACTTGACAGCAGGTGGCTATCCATGAGTAATGATAGACATTAACACTAGGGTCAGTTCATCAACATACTCACTAGAGTTGAATCCCATGACTGCAGCTATCATATCAACTCTGATTTTACCCATATCAGTGAAGAAAAATTGCATATACGGAGGTGGATATTTGGTTTGATATTTTTTTAGTATGAAGGTCTCATAGAGCTGATCAAGTTCAAATTGGGACAAGTTAATTGATTTCTCAAGTAAATTTCCAATGGAAATGGGGTTGAGGGCCTGGCTAGAGTGAAGTTGCAACATCTCGTTCAATGATTCATCAGTGATTGGGAAAAGGACTCTTTGGTTGGGGGACATACCTACTCTCCGGTTGGGGTCATAATTGGCATGGCAATGATGGATTATGTGAGGGAAAACATGGACAGAGGGAAGAAAGTATATGGGAAGATTGGATTCCCACAGTCCTATGATATCACAACCATTCAAGTAGTTATCTCTACATTGGCAAAAGACTTTGAGGTGATTTTTATCAGTTGTTAAGTCTTTTATCTCGAAGTCCTTATCTACGAGAGGCAGGTAGTCTAAATCTCGATGAAGAGCATTATTGGGTGCAACATTCAAAGCTATCGAGGTTTCCATTTCTGGTTCTTCTGGATTCGGAAAGGGAACTAAGGTTTTCTTTCAAAAATGGGAAAAATAGACGGTCTAGAGGACTTAAATGGTGACAATAACAACAAAATTATTGAGAATTCGGGCCTTTTTAATCAATTTATAGTGGAAAAGAAGAACTTGCAGGGTTTTTTGTCAGGAATTTGATAAATACCTGTTGTCTGGGAGACACGTGATGAAATGCAGGTACTATGTTTGGGTGGAGGGTTCTGGGTGGCATCTGTTGCAAGGTTTGGAGCAAGTTGGTGACTACAAGCTTGAACTAGTTGACATTGACATTCGTTTGCATGGGTCTACAAGTTTACAAAATAAGGCATGAAAATGACTTGTTTGTTTTATGTACAAAGTCAAGGGTTGGCGAGCTTTAGAATTCAGATGAGTGGCATCAGTGGAAAACAACACGATGTTTTGTCATTTAGTGGGGAGGTAGTAAGCGGTTTGCATCACACCGCTCATTGGAAGAGGGTGGTATTTAGCCTTGGGCTAGTGATTCCATAAAGCATCGGACGTGTGGCAGAGGTAGTGTACTGGAAACCACTTTTGTGATCACACGCTAATGTGCAGTCACAAAAGGCCATGCGATATGCTTTATGTCCATTAGATGTGGGAGGTGTGATCTGATGGTTTTAGGGAGATATGAGGTGATGGGGAATTAACAAAGGTGGTACATGTATGATTAAAGATTATTTAATCACATCGAGAGCTGCAGGATTGGCTGGTGAGGTTATTAATCAACCATGAGGGTTAATTAACCCTTTTTTAGTGTGGCGGGGGGGTTAGGGCTATTAACTAGTTATCGATTAACTAATTAATCCCATTAAAATGTATTATGGTTATAATTTAACCGGGGGCGAGATATATAGTATTTTCAGGATTATTACATAGTTACAATAATAGGGGAGCGGGTAAGCCTTATAAGGGATTTATAAATTAATACGTTAATACTTAATGTGACACTATGAAATGGAAATTGCTAAGTATAAAACATTTGAAGTGTGTATTTAAACTTAGGCTAAAGTGAAAACAATGGTTTTTTGTCGAAAATTTTGTAATTTTACTAAGTAAAATAGGATTTTACTTAGGAAAAACTTATGAAGGGGTATGATGATTTAATGAATGGTTTAAGTACTTAGGCTTTATAAATTAATGGGTCGAAGGTCCGGTCCCTCTAGAAGTCAGAGAAATGTTGTGAGCCCCTTTAACTTTGTAAATGTCTTTAATACTTAGGGAAAGTTAGTGAAACTTAAGGGGAAAATGGATAGGGAAATTAATTAATTCGACATTGTTTCTTTGATATTTTGTCTCCAATGTGAGTTGTGCTTTGTCCAAGTGATGAAAGTAAAAGATTTAAGTATTAAACTCAACCATTCACCACACATTTATTCTGCAACCATTATCTACTTACCCTACCTAATTTATCCTAGCATTTTCACTTCTTTATTAGGGTGCACTTAGACTCACAAACCCTTTTCAAACTTTCTTTTCTTTTACATGGAAATGCCTATCTAAGTCGACACTTATTACATCCAAGGGCTGAAATTAAACTACTGAGCTCATTTTATTCACTCTTCCTATCTACTTATCTGCCAAGATTACACTGTTTGGTTAGATCTTTATTGTCTATTTCTACAACCTGAAATTGAAATATGAACTAGCCAAGTTTAAACTATTCGACTATTCATGAATTGTGGCATAGGTGACAAACTGAACACAATTGTTTATTTTACAATAATAAAAGTAAAAAGGTAGTGGCATTTAGACTTGCACACTTTCCTAGTCTCTCCTTTTTGTTGGGGTTCATTTTATTTTGTTTTTTTGACCATCCTTTATTCTTTTTACCCTTTGATTTTTCTTCTAGGGTATACCCTCTTTACATTTTTTAATTTTTTTTGTTTTTTTACAAATATGGAAAATCTTTCCAACAAGTAAAGGTCTGAACATATTACATATCTCATCAAGTCAATCATGACATAAGACACCTATTAGTATAGGGGCCTAACACTTTCACTTCACTCCCCATAGAGAGTGGTTATGTGAGTATGATAAATAAAATCGGGGTAATTTGTTCTTAGGGGATGATAGGAAGGCTAGAATCATTGGTCGTGGAAAAGTAAAGTTGAAGTTGCAAGGTGGGAGGGTTAGAACACTTCCATTGTTCTGCATATTCTTGCATTAGATAGAAATCTGATTTCTGTAAGAAAGATGGATGATGCACGTGTAAAAATAGTGTTTGAAAAGGATACCTGCAAGATGATTTGAGGAGCACTGGTATTGATGCAAGGATTTCAGACTGGAACTCTATACAAGCTGCAAGGTAGCACTATTGTTTATGGGTACAATAGTTTTGTGGTTCCTGAAAGTGGAGCGGAAAATCTAGTGGTCTCTAGAGAGAAGACCATGTTGTGGCATCAAAGAATTGGACATATTGGAGAGAAGGGCCTTCCATTACTTCATGGTAAAGGTATGGTAGTGTGGGAAATAATACCGAGAGTGGGGGGTGAATCAGTATTATCAAATTCTTTTCAATATGCCTTCCTTAATTTATTGATCATTAACTTATATATAATAATGAGCATGAAACAAGAAAAACAGATAGTCACATCAAAGAACACTAGATATAAGATGGAAACCCAATGTGGGTGAAAACCACCTGCTGCAATATGCCTCTAGCTTCTTTCAATTAGAAACTTCTTTTACAATGATTTTGTACTGATGCAGTCCTTTACCAATATGCAGGCTGCAACCTACAGAGAGCTACAACTCTCTCTTGTTTTCCAGTCTCTCCTGGAAGGGAGCTACAACCCCCTTTGTCTTTTTTACTTCTTTAAGGACCATGTTTCATAAATTTTCAAACTGGATCCATGAACATCAAATAATCATCAAGTACATGAACATCACCCAAATGAACCAATGAATCACCCAACTCTTCGGAATGCTGTAAACAAAAAAGAAGTACCAGAAATATAAACCCAGAACTCTGCTGCAATAGATAAAGGACAATCAACAATAGTTTCAAGATAAGACCGCAACTTAACCAACAGGGGCCTGCGTATATCCGCAGCTCTTCTGAGACTGAACTGCGCAGATCCACATGGTTGTTCTTCTGCTCTGCGTACTCTTCTTCAGATCCGCACCTTTGCTTCTGACGTACTACGTACACACGCACTGTGCCTTCTTCTCACCTGCGTACCTCGCACTTCACCTTTTTCTGTACTGTGTGTGTGCCGCACTATGCCCTCTCTTGCGCTGCGTACCCTGCATTGTACCTTTGGTTTCGTAGCGTACTCCCGCACTGAGCCTTTTACTAAGCTGTGTACCCCCACACTGCACCTATGGATTGCCTGCAGACTTCTGATTAGGGCCAAATTTACAGTCCTCCAATGTACCACAGTTAGTCGGATCCACAGATCTGATTATGCGCCCGAGAGATCACGACTTCATAGATTTACCTTCAAATTTACTTTTATTTAGATCAAGAATTTTACATTGACAACCGAATATTTCAAATCTTAATATATTCAATTGAAAAGATGCCTCAGCCAAGAGATCTCCTTCCCTATTTATAGTCAAGCCCTTATTCGCACCATGGTACAAAACCATCAATAACCAATACAAGGGATCGAAACCGGGGCTAAAATTGAACTTATAACACGGGCCAAAACTATAGCATCAGAAAAGGCAGGCTAAATAACATGGGCCAAACATAAGAAACCCCAAGTGAGTGCGCTTCACTGCCTTGAAGTGAGTGAATTGGGGTTCCGCACCTACTAGACGGGTAACCTGCGGGTATGACTGCACCTCCTGCACGGTGAACCTACGGGTCCGTACCTTTTGAACCATTCACCTGCGAGCCTCTTAATTTCCATCATTTTGAGAGCCTGAACAGACCATTGCCACTTGAGTGAGTTGCCATCAAGTACAACACCTGTATCATAGAGCCATACCAGAATTCATAATGCCAACAATCTCCCCCTTTGGACTTGATGGCAACCTCAAGATCCTCAACATCATTCTCCCCCTTTGACATCAAGGGAAAAGGGTTATTCTCCCCCTAAGAACATGCTCCCCCTGACTATAAACCAAATATGCAAAGACCATAAATGACCAAGAGACATATTGCAGCAATATTCAGACCAACATCCATCATCTCCTTTTGTACTTCCTGCATAATGCCATCAATGCATTATATGCTCCCCATGAACCTATGTCATTTGATCTTCGACCTATCCACAAACTAGCACATGTACACGTATTTCCCAGATGAACCTTGCATACAATAAACACTTAGAAGAGATTCAACAACAAGATGATGCATTAACAACCCCCAACTTTTTCCTGAGGTATTCAAAGGTCTCCCCGGGCAGTGGTTTAGTGAGTGTATCAGCAACTTGTTCCTTAGAAGGAACATACTCCAACTTGACCTTTTGTTCTAGCACTTGTTCCTTAGGAGGAACATACTCCAACTTGACCTTTTGTTCTAGCACTTGTTCCCGGAGAAAATGATACCTGATCGATATGCTCTTGGTCTTTGAATGCATGACTCGGTTCTTTGAAATGTTGAATGCACTTGTATTATCACATAAGATGGGGATAGGTGGTATACAAGTGATTTGAAAATCCTGCAAGGTCTGCATCATCTAAAGAAGTTGAGTGCAGCAAGATGCAGCAGCAACATATTCTGATTTAGCTGTAGACAAGGCAATTGAACTCTGTTTCTTGCTGAACCAAGATACTAATCTGGAACCCATAAAGAATGCACCACCACTTGTGCTCTTCCTGTCATCCACGCTTCCGGCCCAATCTGTATTTGTATAAGCATGAAGTGTGAGATATGTATCTCTAGGATACCATAAGCCATAATTTTGAGTCCCTTGAAGATATCTGAAAATACTCTTCACTGCCTGAAGATGAGTTTCCTTTGGATTTGCCTGAAATCTTCCAACTATTCCCACTGCATGCATGATGTCTAGTCTGGTACCTTTCAAATAAAGTAGACTTCCAATCATAGATCTGTAGGTTGGTTGATGTACTATTGCTGATTTGTCATCTGCACTGAGGTTGCATCCTGTTACCATGGGTGTACATACTGGTTTTTCATCTTCCATGCCATATTTCTTCAAAATCTGCTTGATATACTTGGTAAGAGACAAGAAGATCCCTCCTTCATTTTTTTGGATTTGCAATCCAAGAAAGTATGTCAGTTCTCCAAGCAAGGACATTTCGAATTCCTTCTGCATCACCAAGGAAAAGCTTTGACTCATAGCTTCTTCATTGCTTCCAAATATAATGTCATCTACATACACAACAAGTATTAGCAATTTGTCATTTTCAATTTTCATATAAATATTGCTATCCACTGATCATTTTGAAAAACCTTGTTGATGAAGATATTTGTCCAAATGATAGTACCAAGCCCTTGGAGCTTGTTTAAGACCATAGAGAGCGTTTTTCAGTCTACATACAAAATTTGGATCATTTCCAAGAATGAAACCATCTCGCTGCTCAATGTACACTTCTTCTTCTAAGTCTCCATTCAGAAAGGCTGATTTCACGTCCATTTGAAATACTTTTAACTTTTGAAAGCTTGAGAGTGCAAGGAACATTTGGATGGCCTCGAGTCTTGCAACAGGAGCAAAAGTTTCTTCAAAATCTATTCCTTCTTGCTGCGCATACCCTTTACAAACAAGTCTGGCCTTATTTCTAATTACTTCCCCATTTTCATTCAACTTATTTTTGAAGACCCATTTTGTCCCTATAACATTGTTATTCTTTGGTCTAGGAACCAACTCCCAAGTGTCGTTCTTTTTTATCTACTCAAGTTCTTCATCCATTTCTTTGACCCAACATTCATCTTTGCATGCCTCTTTCACACTTTGTCATTCAGTGGAAGAGAGTAATGCCAAAGAGCTTGAAGCTTTTGCAATTGTTCTTCTTATTTCTACACCTGCTTCTTTCTGCCCCAAAATCTAAGATTCTGGATGATTCTTCTGAACATACCTGGATGGAGTCTTTTCTTCTATCCTTGTCTGTTCCACTGGTGCTTCTTGAGGTTCTTCTTCTTCATCATTCTGTCTTTGAGGGTAGTCTTCATCTTCTTCGATATTTTCATGATTTACTTGCCTAGGAATGTATCCCTTTTCATCAATCACTACATCATTGCTGTCAACAATTCTTCGAAGTCTTTTGTTGTAGCACTTATATGCTTTGTTGTGTGGAGAATAACCAATACGAATTCCTTCATCTGCTCTAGGTTCAAGCTTGCCAAGTTGCTCATCATTACTCTTAATATAGAATTTGCTCCCAAAAATTTTGAAATTCTTTACCGAAGGAGTCTCACATACCAGAGCTCATGAGGAGTTTGAGTGCTATTCGCTCGGACATTTGTTTTGTTGAGAATAAAAATCGCAGCATATGCAGCTTCACCCCAGAAAGTTGCGGGGGTTCCAAACTCATCAAGTATAGCACGAGCCATTTGTTGGACTGTTTTGTTCATCCTTTCCACCACTCCATTTTGCTGAGGAGTTCTAGCTGTAGAGAATTCCCTTCCTATCCCATGTTCTTCACAGAAATCAAAAAATTCATTTGAGGTAAACTCTCCACCTCTGTCGGACCTGAGACACTTAATTTTGTAACCTGATTCATTTTCAATCAAGGCTTTGAAGGATTTGGATTTTTCGAAAGCTTCATCTTTGTGCGTCAAAAGTCCTAACCAAATAGACCTGGAGAAACCGTCAATGAATAATATCAAGTATTCTTCTCCTCGAGGTGTCCTTTTCCTAAAAGGACCACATACATCTGTATGGACTAGCTCAAGAGGCATGCTAGCTGATCCTTCCTTCTCTGGAAAGTTAGTTCTGGTTTGTTTTCCAAACTGACATGATTTGCATATGGTGTTGTCAGGAATTTTGATATCTGGAAGATCGCGAACTGCCTGATATTTGCATGCCTTCCTTATTTGTGAAAAGCTTAGGTGTCCCAACCTCCG